>LRSR01003405.1:0-58060 GCA_001579985.1 Hypsibius dujardini
CACTGGCACAGACACTGGCACAGACACTGGCACAGACACTGGCACAGACACTGGCACAGACACTGGCACAGACACTGGCACAGACACTGGTCAGAGCGCGAGCAATAGCTTGCAATTTATTAATACGAAATGGTGAGAGATGGGGGCCAACTAGCTAAAGGCATAAGTATAAGTATAAAGAATAAGTGTAATAGAAATAGAGAGAGGTTGGTGCTAGGCATTCCATAAGTATAAAGTATAAGTTTATATGGGAAGTGAGGATAGGTAGGGGATACTAGTCATATTCATAAGTATAGGTATAAAGTATAAGTATATGGGAAATGGGGATAGGTGGGGGATACTAGTCATAGGCATAAGTATAAGTATAAAGTATAAGTATATATGGAAAGTGACGATAAGTAGGGGCTACTAGTCATATTCATAAGTATAAGTATAAAGTATAAGCATGGTAGCATATACATGGGAACGGCTGGGGAAATATCAGCATACCGTTTGCCTGCCAGGTATACTACGCGTGTACCAAAACTGACCCCTGCTTTTGAATATAGCGTTGTCCCATAACTAGCCAAATCTCGGAAAGGCAGACTGCCTCTAGCCCCCCTCAATGTCCCGCACGCACAATCTATGATTCAAGCCGCTAAACAAAAGAGCATAGGGAAATTTTTATTTCAATCGGTATTTTTTAAAATAAGGGTCCTTATCAAGTGCAAAAATCTTCGATCTGTGCCCACAAACGACGGGAACGCGCAACGCTATACAGTCCTAACATAATACCATAAATGAAAAAGGCATTGGCAACCAACTCGAATACGCACTAAACCGGCAATCAGTATTCATTGGCTCTATTGGTTCCCACAGATAGATAGACAGACAGAAGAAAACGCGAATTTAAGATTGTTTTTATTGTTATTACTACAATTTCTTTTACGCGAGACCCAGCACAGGCCATTTGCAAACTATTGATTCACTGACAACTTAGAAAAGAATGCAGACCGTTCCACGGGGTTTTCGCTCTTCGTAAGAATTAGATTGTTTCAGCAAATGAAATTCTAAATATGGTGCTAAACCGTCATCCCAAAGCTTCAGCTGTTTTTTCACTAAAATGATCCTTTTATAACATGAAATTATTTCACTGAATCACCACCGGTATGTGGTTATGTTTGCCCGTGTGCTCGGGTTGTCCACTTCCTTGTGTTTCAGGTAACAACCCATCCAACCAACATCAATCGCGTTCAGGACTGCCACGTTGCAGTGTGGATGAATCACGCAAAGTTTCCAACAGAGTTCGCCATTCGAGGCGGTTTCTGGTTTGACAGCGAAATCTAGAATACCCGCGGGTCCTTCATCTGAGTATCGGAGGTCATCGCCGAGGTATTCTGTATCTGGTAGCACTTTCGGGGGCCCCCTGCTTGACAGTGTCATGCTTGTCCAAGCTGGATCAGCAACTAACCCTATTTCTGTGGTATTTGAATATCCAAAACATCCGAAATGGTCTTGCCACGATATCAGGACGCAGCCAGGGGTTGCACGGCATCTTTCGAGGCAAATTTGAGAGCTCTGCAAAGCGTTCAGTCCAAAAATGAAGATTCCTCGGACTTTCCATCCAGAAACGGTGGACACTAAAATAAATAGAAGTATGAGCTATAAAAACATCCTTTTTGGCGGATTGAAAGCTTCGCCGACCAAATCGTTCTCCTCCCCCCTGGCGACCGAAATGACGCTTTGTGCAAATTGTGGCTTCAATTGCTCGAAAATGCTAATTAAAATTATGCTGCCGTTTAGGCTGCGTCACTGTGATCAGTTATAACCAATAATAAAGACCAAAGTCATTTATAATATAATGAAATGAACCACCGTTTGACTTGAACTATATATATTGGCCACCGCCACAAATCGGACTTACTTGGGACGGTTTTCAGAGTGGGAAAGGAGAATGTTTCCGTTTTATTTTCAATATTAGTACAATGTTAATGATAATTTTGCAAATGTGTTGCATAAGTGACTAAATCAAACTTGTTTGGCGAAATTTCCAAGTTGAGAAAACACTAGTAAATTCCATTTTTCTTGATCTTCACTGTAACAAGAACCGTTTACTGAAATTCATTAAATATAGTTATTTTGACAGCGTCCGATCCCAAATTCAATTTGGAATCAATTGGTACCAACCAAATACTTTTCTGGAATCAAGGGGGCAGAGCTGCATAACTTCGCAGAAATTTTCGGATTTTTTTAAAAACTTTCAATAGTTCCGCCCCCTTACATTCGAAAAATATTTGGTTATTGTCAATCGACTGGAAATTGAATTTGGAATGCGAGCGTGTCAAATAAATAATATTTATTGCAGTTCTAAAAATCGTCATTTTTTACAATGAAGATTAAGGTAAATGGAATTGTTCAATGTTTTCCTAACTTTGAACGGTATGATGACGGTACAGAATGGAATGAATTTTATGTGCTTTTTTTGTTTTAGGCATTTTCAGAAAAATTAGCCGATTTTTGAAATTCGGCTTTGTGGAATTAATTCCATGATTAATCTCCAAATGCACTAGTACGTATTAACATAAAAAAGCATACGTATTGTTTCCTCGTTTCTTCCTTCAGCAATGTCTAAATTATCGATAATTGTTGCCTTTGATGTGCCGTTGATTGATACTGTCTTACATTTCGAAAAACTAATGTGCAAACAGTAGTCGGAAACAATCAATAAATCAGTCGAAAGCTTGCAATACGCTATTTCGAAAAACGATTTTTCATAAACGAAAGTTCACTGCGTCCCTAACTTTGTACCCTCTTGTAACCAAAAGCGTTAACTAACCAATTGATTCGTGAGGTTTTCCAGAAATCAAGGAGAACGGAATTCAATCTTAGACTATTGCAACAAGACTCTTCACTTAGTGGCGACTTGAGGTCGGCTTGAAGGGATTAAGATGTCTTTTCCACCCCTTCGACCGGGTTGGGGGAGGGAGTGGGAGGGCAAGCTTGAACGTGTAAAAGCCTAAACATTTTTGTAACTCCCAAAACTCACTTGCACTTTTAAGATTGACGTCTAGTACACCGTCTACATTAGCAATTGCTTCGTTCAGGTTGATGCTAGTTGGGTTGAGTGCACCATTAAGTGGACTACATAGGGCACTCAAAACGCCAGACTGGGTAACGGAGACCCACTGACAGGAATGGCCAAAATGGCCTCCAACCGCTCCTTCTTCCCACTGCAAACAAAGATAGTTTACAGAAAGAGATAGAGAGAGAGATGACCTACAAAGTCATAAATATAATGTGCCGCACAGTCCCACTTACGCGGAGTATTCCATTTTTATTGGCTATCCATTGGTTGAGGTCCACTTGGCGATGGTGTAGCTTCCCCTCACGGTCATACGTTTCGGCAGTCAAAATTATCTCGTTTCTGATAGCCAAGTTCTGGAACGTAGCGGATGAGGCTCGAGCATAGATGGCTGGGTATGTGGTTGATGTTTGAAGAGACGAATGGGTGACTGGAAAAGGCAGCAAGTATTGTATAATTGCAATCAATTAGTGCTGCTTTTTGGATTTGCCAGTAAATTATGCCTCCCCTTGACATCACGGAAGAGCAAACAGTGGGGTTGTAAGAAATGAAAGAAAATGAAGTGCGGCATGAGGGTAGCTCCTACTACTCACACGGACGGGCGGACGGACGGACGGACAGACAGAGAGACAGAGACAGAGTCATGAGCGCTTGATTGAATGATTGAATGAGCGTTTGATTGACGGCAAGTTACGGCACGTACTAAAACATCTGCTGTGCTCGTGTGCTGTGCGCGTGTGCTGTGCTGGTTGTGTATTCAAGTACAATGCAGTGCAGTACTAATACAGCATTTTGTGAACAAAATTGGACAAAAAACAAAACAATTTTTAAAGTAGCTAAATCCAGATTTTAATATAAGAAATATAAATGCTCTTTTTGGGAACAATTAGGCAAAACACGTATATTTTTATTTATATTTCTTAAATTGAGAGGCTAACAAACAAAACGGGTTGTTTGGTCGCCAGATCGGAAATTGAGTTTCGGAATTTCCAAATGTTCTAGTAGGTATTTGAAAACGTCACTAAGCATACGTATAGTTTCCTTGTTTCTTCCTTACGCAATTTCTCAATTCCGCCGTCCACACATGTCTGATCGGCAACGTTGTAGCAGACGATGCCGCAAGGTAGCTGGCCGATTTCGCAGACGATGATTTCCCCGTTGGAGCAGGCGTGGTACGTGGGATTGTAACAGCCTCCGTCCCCACCGCAGAGGATATTATCCACCGGACACGAGCGAATTCCGCCGTCTACACATGTCTGATCGGTGACGTTGTAGCACACGATGCCGCAAGGTAACTGGCCGATTTTGCAGACGATGACTTCCTCGTTGGAGCAGGCATGGTACGTGGGATTATAGCAGCTTCCGTTCTTACCGCAGGGGATATTGTCCTTGATGCACTCTGCAAAGGAGAACGTAGGAAATACTAATAGGTATTTGAAAACATCACTATGCCTACGTATCGTTTCTTGTTTCTTCTTTACGCTGTCTCTTAATTATCAATAACTGTTGCCCTTGATGTGCCGTTCATTAGTGCTGTCTTACATTTCGGAAAACTGTTGTGCAAATAGTAATTGCAGACAATCAATAAATGTATCAAAAACCTGCCATACGTTATTTCAAAAAACGATTTTTCATGAACCTTCCTGTTTAATTTTTCCTAAACAAAAGTCAACTGCGCCCCCTAACTTTTTTCCTTCCTGTAGCAAAAAGCGTTGACTAACTGATTGAGTTCGTGAGGTATTTCAGAAATCAAGTGGGACGAAATTCAGACTTAGGCTATTACGATAAGACTTTTCATTCAGTGGTCGGCTCAGAGGGAATAAAATGTTTTCTCCCCCCCCTTTCGACCTGACGGGGGGGGGGCGGTGGGAGGAGAGGCTTAAATGTGTAAAAGCCAAAACGTTTTTGCATCTCCCAAAAGTCACTTTCGACGGCAAAGGAGAGAGCAACGGTGCGATGGACCCAAAGATCAATCCACCACCATAAGTGTGGTTTTAGGGCGGAACTTGATTCGTAGACATATATGCCAGAAATGAATTTGTAAAATTGGTAAACTCTCTGATTGTCTTCTTTTCTGTCATCCAATATTTTCAGGAATCGTCCACAATTCCAAATATTAGGCCTCCAATTTGACATTTTAAAACCTGTTTTTCTTACCTGTTTTTTTGTCAACTTGTCCGCTCCCATTTATGCTGGTATTTGACGCAGTTGATGCGGCACTCGTTGTAATTGCTCCAATGACATTTGGCTTCTGGCTAGATTCTTTAAACGCAGGAGAGAAACTGCTGAATCTTTAATACAAATTTGCCTAGGGCGGGACTGAATTCGTGAGTTTAATATGGCATAAACCATTTTTTTAAATAGTCAACTCTTTGATTGTTTTCTTTTCCAAAATCCAAAATATTAGGCACCCAATTCGACGTTTAAAACCTATTTTTCTTACCTCTTTGTTTGTAAACTTGTCCGCTCCCATTTATGCTGGTATTTGACGCAGTCGATGCGGTACTCGTTGTAATTGCACTAACGGCAGTTGGCTTTGGACTGGTTCCTTAAAATGCAGCAGAGAAAATTTTGAATCATTTACACAAGTGTGATTATAGGGCAGGATTTGATCCGTCAACATATATGCCAGAAATGAGTTTGTTAAATTGGTTAACTCTTTGATTGTCTTCTTTTCTGTAAATATTTTTTGGCCCGTTTTCTTGACTGTGCGTATCACTTTTCGATGCATTTATAACTTTTACAATCGTTTCTCGCTCAGTAAAGTTCTATTTTATTTCAAATTCAGCGGTCAATGAATTTTTAATTACTATGCATTTTGTTAGTAAGTCAAAGTATACCATTTTTTAAAAATTGTACATGCGCGCTGTTTGTCTGAATAGTTTGGTTATAAAGCTACGCGGTGTAGAACGTTCTCAGATTGCGTAACCCAAACGGTTGAAAGAGTGTCGTTTAATTTATATTCTGAAGTTCTTTAAAAAAATTGGGGCTTTGATATGTCATCCAATATTGACAGGAATCATCCACAATTCCAAATATTAGGCGCCCAATATGACGTTTAAAATCTGTGTTTCTTACCTGTTTGTTTGTCAACTTGTCCGTTCCCATTTATGCTGGTATTTGACGCAGTCGATGCGGCACTTGTTGTAATTGCTCCAACGACATTTGGCTTCTGGCTAGATCCTTTAAACGCGACAGAGAAACTGCTGAATTTTTAATAAAAGTTGGGATGTCTATTTATCCTCTTTTCTGTTTGTTCAGGTTTACTATTGTCACGATAAGTTTTTATGGTAAAGTATTTAGCTTTTTATTTTGGCTGGTATTTTGATGTTGCTTGTCCGAATTTCCAATATATGCCATAGATGAGTCTCTTGTTGGGTATCCATCAATTTTGAAGGCATCCGCCTTGGAAACAGACCCGGAATTTCCAAGATTTGTTTTTAATAAATTCGTTTCCGCTCAATGGAATTTCAATTTCAATTTCAATTTAAGTCCGCTCAATGTAATTTTGTTTTCGTTTTACGGCTGGACATTTAATCAACAAATCGAGCGATGAGAAAAGCAGTGGGAAGTTCTGGCCAAAATTGGCTCCAACTTTCACCACCCTGATTTGGTTTTAACTTGGTTAATGCTATCTTGTAGCGAGGTGTATACAGTTTCTTATTACAAGCTTAATGATTCTCGTACAGTATGTTACGGTCAGGGCATAAAAATTAATGATTGATTTTATTTGTAAACAAATAATTTGATATTAGGGAATGGGGGATTCGAAACTAAACAGCCGGTTAGAAACTTCACGAGAAGAAACATTGGCGGACAAGCTAAAGCCTGAAATAGATTTAAACAGCACAGCGGTGTGCGGTGCTGGTCATATAGTGTAAAACGCTTCTGTGGGTCAAGATTCAGGAAGGTCGATTTGTATTTTCAGTGCTCCGGGAATTTACAATATTCATGAAAAATAACTTTCACATTCCTAATTCAAAACACATAGATACAAACTACAATGTGAAAGTAGAACTACGTATTTCCTATAAAAATTACAATTAGAAAGTACAAGTACGTAACTACTTAATAAAAACTACAACTGAAAAATACAACTACGAAACTACTAACTACAAACAATTACCATTTTTATACATACCCTCTCACATGCCCCGTATCACTTGTCACATCTCCCATCTTCCATCCCCCATCTGACAACCCCCATCTGACAACCCCCATCTCACATTCCCCATCTCCCATTTCCCATGTCGCATCTTCCATCTCCCATCTCACACCTTTTATACACACCCTATGGAATATACTGATCGTCTATGTAGTTATGCACTGTTCCTTGCTTAAGTCGTGAAGCTACATTTCTTAGTAGAAGCTACATATTCAAATGTAACAGTTATTTAACCGTAGTTTGTTGAACGCATCCGCTCCAAAATAGCCAAAAAAAGGTTGAAGTTTGAGATTATACTTCGGAAGATTATTCTATGGTGAAATAAGGATGATTTCAATACTTTTCTTCCTTGAACGCTAAGCTGGGGTAGACATGAACTGTCATTGGACAAGATAATAAAATGTATTATACCTCTTTTTTTGCTGCCCTCGTTTCCAGGGTCCTTTAGTCAAGAACGCTATACTAGACAGATTCAAATGGCTGCCAAACAAAATAGTACTGCATGTTTTCTCTAAATCATTTGGTAAGAGCCGTGCGTTTCTCTCATTGGTCTCGGGATTTGGTGTCGGACTGACAATGCCAATTCATTGTAGCCCAATCCAGTGAGAAGTGGGAATTGGTTCGTCAAGTCATGGAAGGCTTCAAAAATTCAACTTGTATTAGATTCGTAGTAAGGACAAATGAAAAGCAATACATAAAGCTTACTTCCGACCCTGAACAGTATGTGAATACATTTCAGTCTGACCAGCGTTCAACACTTATCATCAAAAGTAGCAAACTTGTTATTTTGCTTTGTATCAGATGTGCTTCCTCAATTGGGCAGAAAGAAGCTCCGAAAAAGTGGTGGTCGAGCTATCTACCTAAGCCTGACAAGTAAGCAAGTACATGTACGTACTCAACACCCTTACTGCACGTCGTACTTGCGCTAAGAATGAACTGAACCACCACTGCATGTATTTAGTGTGCTTCTCTGATAAGGCCGACGAAGAAACATACGGCAACGCGCAGCACGAGATCGTGCATGCACTAGGTAGGAGGGGTGGGATAGGTCCAGAGATAACAGGCCAAGTGATACATACTAGAGAGCCCTCGTAGCATATGTAAGATGAAAATTAGTTGTTTAATTATCAAGTGTCAAAAGAATCTTTTGTCCGAAAACTTTCTCGAATGTTTGTTTGCCGCCTTTTGAAAGTATAATATTTGTGTGTTGCGAAACAGTATTCAGACCAGATTAATAAATAATGCTCCCAATCACATGGGGTACATGCCGCTATTATTCACTCTTCTATTTACAGGATTTTACCACAAACAAGCATGCACTGATTGCGATGATTATGTTGATATAAATTTTTAAACATTACACAACGTACGTTGATATGTTGGTTCACGAAGCTGAGGCTCCACCAAACAGGATATTGAAAAAAAACTACTTGACTGTATAGCCTGACTTGTTTCAACGGAATCTGGCACGCATCGCAACGACCATTTCTCATTTACTAATGATTTTATCAGCCACAAATTGACCTATTTCGTGAATCAAAATATTCCACAAAAAATTTTTTTTTTGTGGTTTTGCAAAAATCAGAATGGAAAATGTTATCAAATATGCCACTTGTGAAGCTCGCATTATGTTTTGTGCCAAGTCTTACATTCTAAAATATATATAAACGTTGTTGCTTTGCAGTATCAGTGCTATATGTTTGTTGATAACGCAATAGGACTTGTATTTTAATTTTTTCGAATTTTTGTGTTTTACCTAGATAAAGGGATTTATCAGTATAAATATTTGAGATTTACTTTAATGAAAATTCAAATAACATCACATTTCACGCTTTTTGGACCGTGTCACGTGGGCACACTGATACTAAAAATTATTCATTCCGCAGTTTCGATAAAAAAAACCAATTGTCTGTTTGTAAGGTTTGTTTGAAGATGCTTCCGTTCTTTTACCTGTTGCGTTTGAGCATCCGTCGCAGTAGCAAGCCTTGCTTTTCATTAAGGGTCTGCACTTTCCGCCACTCCGACTTTCATTTTTGCAGGACTGGCTGCATGCTGGGTCGTTGTCGTTCTCACATTGCCCAGCATAGGTTTTGCTGATACAGAGATTGTCCTCGCCCCGGCTAAACCCAAAGAACAACGTATTTAGCAGAATTAGGCTAACGCCAATCGGTGATCTGAAGACTTCCATCGGCGGGACTGTTAAACAATCAAAATCGATGGCAAAAAGGCGATTAAAATATTATAACTACAATTGAACGAAGTGCCATATACTCTGAATTTTATATAGTAGACGGCTCGGGAAGTTCCGACGGCAGGTTAGTTGCAACGTGCTTCAGGCAGAATACACATCTGTGATCAGTCTAGAAACAATTACTTTTAATTGTTACCCAGCAGAAAAGCTAATTCTGCTCTTGGCGCAAATTTCTGTGCATGTCTTTTACCGGCTCGCATTAAACGCGAGGCAGGGGCACGTTTAGGGTACTTAGCAGTCAGAACCAGGACCCCTCATGGTGTGGCCGGGAAGGGGAAGCAAAGCGGCAAAATCCATTTGTTCTCAAATTGAATCCAAAAATCGGTTTTTTATTCTTGATCAATTTGAAACTTGGGGGCTGATTTCCAAGTGCCCAATTGTGATGTAAAAAACATTTTCAAAAACTTCAATTTTTTTCATAAAATGTTGACCATTTTTGAATGTTTTCAGCGTCTTATTTACAGTTATTAATAAGTTGCGTTTATGGAACCTCAACAAATTACGAGTTTGATAGAGAAACAGAAGTTTTTGAAAATGATTGGAAATGAGACCCCACACCCCAAGCTTCAAAATGCTAACTGGTAATATTAGCAGGGCTCGGTTGCAACCGCGGTGGCAAACATATTAAAACCGCGGTTGCAATTCCTTGGTGTGGGCAGTTAATTGGTTGATTGATAAAAGTTATGCGCGGTTGCAACTGAGCCGTGCCAACACTATGCTCAGGAATCACAGGCCGAATCTTAGGCTCCGTTTCGAAAGAACTGCATTTTTTCCCGGCTCACCATGAGGGGTCTTGGTTCCAACTTGTGAGGACATTAAAATGAGACGATGCCGCGCGACAGACGTTGGATGACGTCACCCGACCAAGTCTTACGTTTTAGTGTCGTAACTTAGCAGTGCCACGTCAATCATGTGGCGTCACGATATTTCATTTCTAGACAACTGGGTGTAGAAACGAATTAAAATTTCCTATTCTGTAAATTAAACTTTCCATTTTTCATTCTCATTCTTATTTCTCATTAAACGAGACCTTGCCGCGCGACAGACGTTGGATGACGCCACCCGACCAAGCCTTACCTTTTATTGTCGTAACTTAACAGTGCCACGTCAATCATGTGGCGCCGCGATATTTCATTTCCAGACAACTGGGTGTAGAAACGGGTAAAAATCTCCTACTCCATAAATCACATTTTCTGTTTCTCATTCTTATTCTCATTTCCCATTAAACGAGACCCTGCCGCGCGACAGACGGTGGATGACGTCACCCGACCAAGCCTTACTTTTTAGTGTCGTAACTTAGCAGTGCCACGTCAATCATGTAGCGCCACGATGTTTCATTTCTAGACAACTTATAAATCGACATATCGTACTGTACCTCTGAATTCGTACATCCCGTGTTGGGTGGTACCCAACAGTTACGCAATACTTACTAATAGTATGGCCTATCTACCTAGTTAACCCATTCCTATCTACCCTCACATTCTATAATGTACTTATTCAGCTATTATTGCGTACATAATTCCGCCATGTCGGCAGGAAATAGTACGTTAGATCAGGAACTATTTTATATCCTTGACTATATAAGTGTGTGTTCTACAGTAATTTGCAACAGTTCCTTTCTTTCCCCTCTAATCTCTCTACCAGTAAAGTCTTACTACTATTCTTCTCCTATTACTCAGTCTAATAGCTTGTATGTTCAGGTTCTTCCGTCCTAGTAGGGACGGAGGCCTAACACCCGTTTAATTTCGTACCCAGATACATGGGTGTCTCGACAATTTGCCCTTATAAACAAATCGTATCAGATGAAAATTCTTAACGCGACTATTCGCACATAGACATAAAGACATTTGATTCTCTCTTTTCAAAACCGAGCAAACCCATCCAAAACCGGCACTCTGGCAATAAATCCCAGACATTTTAACTGTTTAAATGTTCATCGAACCAGAATCTTGTCGGGAATTCCAGAAAACTTTATGCATTCAAAAACTGTGAAATCAAATGTGCCTAAAAGCTTATCAATCGACAATGCTTTTCTCGTGCACTTTGCGCATTGGTACGAGGTCCCCCGTCCCGGTACTAACAAAAGGGTGCTATACTACAATATGCCCTAAATATTTTTCAAACTTCGGTTGAGCAATTCGGTTGATCCGAGATAAAATATAACCGCTAAAGTCCATCTGAGCCAGGAAAGACGCCGCATCGAAGGCCACAGGCACGGATTGGTCACGGACGCCTGAAAGTGAGCATAAAAAAAATTGTGAATGTACCCGCAAATGGTGAGAAGAATAAGGCGAAAAACCGCGTTGCACTTCCGGATCAGCGGTGGTGTGATGATCATCGACAGGGGCCACTCGATTTGAAGAAAATAACGACCACTCACTGCAGAATCGTTCAGCTGAGGAGGTTGCCACGCGATTAACCTCCGCAAAATGGGTGATCATGAGAGTGAGCTTCTGCTGATTTGTAATGCCTCCTCCCATCGCAGCTTGTTCTGTCAGGCTTGACTCGAACAGTGTGAAGAGCGCATAGTAGTCGCAAGAGCGCAACAAGTTTGAGTTGTTGGATAGGCCGCTATAAAATCACAATATTTATAGATCAAGTCATGTATGAAAATCATACACTATAATTATTTATAAAACCACGTTTGAATATTGCGTTTATAAAATTACACCATTATCTAAACACTACTTAATTTTCAAAACGCAGAACAACTGATTTGAAGCAGTTCAAGTAGATGTTCGGAGTTAAGGAAAAATAATGGTACGTTATACAATGAACAAAACACTTCATTTTGATTACTTAGATTATCTGAAGAAACAAATTAAAATACCAAGACCATATACATTCAAGTCCAACAGCTTGCGTTTTTCTTTAAGCCGTCTCACCTTGCGGAATAAAACAAAAACAATACCTGACAGACAGACAGACAGACAGACAGACAGACAGACAGACAGACAGGACAGGACATACAAGTTCTTACTGGACGATAGCAGTCAGACACCCGTTGTTGCGATGCCAAATAACGAAAACGTCGTCGTTCTGGCTTGTCAATTTAGACGCAGCAAAAACAGCGAAACTAGTCATGACTGGAGCAGCCTTTACATCTGGAAATGAGCAGTAATACTTATAAAAAATAAATCAGACGGATAGTCTGTTGGATACATAGAGTCAGGCTAAGGGCAAGTAGACCGAAAAGCAGACAGGCAAACAGATATACATACATGCAGACAGATATTCAGTCAGTTAGATAGACAGAAAGACAAACAGACAGAAAAACAGAAAGACAGACATGCAGCCAGACAGATAGACAGATAGACAGGCAGACAAACAGATAACAAGCAGGCAGACGTGACGCGTACCAGGGATAGGAGGCGATACCCCATCTGACGAAACGTGTTTGGGCTGTGTGATCCAGCAGTCCATTTTTTGACACATTTCATCCCAGTAGTTCTTAAACGTTTGCCGCTAGACCACAGAATCGATTGTGAAGCTAAGAGTCAACTGCAATAAATTAGCCGGGAATTCCACTCGGCGACGGCAGGAGCGGATGATCCGGCATAACGAGACAGAGCAGTATCAGTGCTTTTGCCGCCCGTACAATGCTCTCAATCAATTCTGACAAGAATGAAGCGCTCGTTGAAGGATCCTAAAAATAAAATAACATTGCAAATAATATTTGTATGCAATATTTTCAAAACAATTACCGTAAGCAATTGTATCTTAATGAAATGTGCCACACACGGTGAAGTTCTGTTGTCAGAATCTGTCTGAAACACGATGACTTCATCCGAAAGATTTTTCTTTTCCTTGGATGTGCTCCGTTCGTCGTGCCAATGAAATGTCCCATGTTCTTCTCCGTGCGTGTGGGAGGATCTTCATTTTCTTTCAGATTGAAGCGTCAGTCATGAACATGACTAATCGCAAATATGTAAGACCTAGTACCATAATCTGCATAATTAGTGGAAATTATTAATTAGCATTCTATGTCTTTCTGCTGATACCGCAATTCAATGCAAATAATGCCATTCATGTCGTTTAATTAAGGTGGCCTAAGCTGAACTGTTATAATGACATTGGAAATGTATAGGTCTACGTAACGCTAGTGCTGGTGGACCTTGAACTAACTGGTTCCGATTGGAAAAGTGGAGCAGACGCGGACAACGAGGTCTGTGCGTGGTGAAACAGAAGAATTTGACGGAAGCTGTCTCCTGAAAAAATGACAACTAATATTCAGTTCATATTATTTTCTTCCAGAAATTGATTTTAGAATAGATAACAACAATAATGCACAAAAATAATAAAAAACAAAACGGGTATAAAAACAAGACGAAAACAACCATCTTGCAGATAGCTGATTAATTTTCATTTTTGCCAGGTCTAGTGTCGAACATTTTTATTTGTTATGGTAGATCCCGTTTTGATACGTTTTAGGTGGCACATGGGGTGTTTTCATTGGTACTTCAAATTGAGACAATTGTCCTCGGAGAGAAGGTTCACAGTACATGGCGCTGAAGCCTGAGTATGATCGGCGTTTTCGTACACTTCCCTGGGCAACTAATTGCACCAATGAACCAATACCGGTACGCTAGTTCTAGATCAGATGCAGCGCAATGCAAAAGAACTGGAGGAGATTGTGGAGGCCCGGACAGAGGACCTGCAGGCGGAAAGGGAGCGCTGCGATCAGCTGTTGGGGAGATGCTTTCTGCCTAAGTAAATTCGTTTCTTTTTATTCTCCATTCGTCCTGTAAATAAATCAGAAAATTCGTAAACCGCATGCAGTCCTTTTCCTACTGGCATACTGGAATAGTTTATAAATTCCGCTCGTTGTTGACATTGCGTCTCACCCGGTGAAATAATGGAATAGCGTAATATTGCCCACTAATGCCCGTTTCGGTAAAATCTTCCCTCTGTGAAATAAAAGGATAAACCAATGGTGACACACAAAAATAGTACTCGCCAGTTGAACATGGAATAATTAATTGAAACTAAAGTAGTAAAATAGTCTTCCAGAAAATTAATCGTTCATTTAGCGTCATCTTCATCTTTGTCGTCTGAAGCCAACAAGATGTCCCGAATCAAACAACTTTGGTAAGTATTTGCTTTTGGTAGCATTCCATTTGTCTCCATATATGACATACATCTGAGATCACTCGATCAAGCGCAGATGTTTGCATGCACGTGAGTCCAGAAAAAGCCAATGTCCGTGCCAATGAGTGAGATTTGTGTGTTCTCAGTCTGTGTGGTGCCTGCCTTGTTCACACGTACAGCAGTCTCAGTCCCCACAGACAGACAGATGTACAGAACAAAACGCGAATTTAAAAGAGTTTTTATTGTTGTTATTGCAATTTCTATTACGCGAAGCCCAGCACAGGCCATTTGCAAATTTTTGATTTACTGACAAATTAGAGAAGAATGCAGACCGTTCCACGGGGTTTTCGCTCTTCGTAAAAATTTGATTGTTTTAGCAAGTGAAATTCTAAATATGGTGCTAACCCGTCATCCCAAAGTTTCAGCAGCCTTTTCCAGTAAAATAATTCTTTTATAATAGGAAACTATTTCACTGTATTACCACCGGTATGTGGTAATGCCTGGCCTTGTGCTCGGGTTGTCCACTTCCTTGTGCTTCAGGTAACAGCCCATCACACCAATATCAATCGCGTTCAAGACTGCCACGTTGCAGTGTGGATGAATCACGCAAAGTTTCCAACAGAGTTCGCCATTCGAGACGGTCTCTGGTTCGACAGCAAAATCTTGAAATCGCGCGGGCCCATCATCTGAGTACCGGAGGTCATCGCCGAGGTATTCTGTATTTGGCAGCACTTTTGGTGACCCCCTGCCTGTCAGTGTCATGCTTGTCCAAGCTGCATCAGCAACTAACCCTATTTCTGTGATATTTGAATATCCAAAACATCCGAAATGGTCTTGCCACGATATCAGGGCGCAGCCAGGGATTGTACGACATCTTTCGAGGCAATTTTGAGAGCTTTGCGAAGCGTCCAGTTCAAACATGAAGATTCCTCGGACTTTCCATCCAGAAACGGTTAATACTGAAATAAATGGAAGTACGAGCTATTAAAACATTATCTCTTTGCCGTTGAACGCTTGGCCAACCGGGTTGTTAGCCCCCTCCCTTGCGACCAAAATTACTTTAACGCTCTCCCAGAATCAGAATTAGCCACTTTGAGGATAAGGAAGCCTCGCCGTGATCTGTATTTTTCGTGTCCAGTTTTCATGTACGAAATGGAGCAGATCGAAGTGGTGTTGTGGCAGGAAATTCCGTACAGAAATATCGATTACAAGGCGCGTCTTTCTTATTAGATTTTCATTGGCATGACAGTAACTGAAAAAATTGTAAATTTGGCAGAAAATAAGAATAAATGTGTAAAGATAGTGAACTAAATATGCACATTTCAGAAATATATTTTGTCTGCTCTGGAGCCCTGGTCTCGGCGAGGAAAAAATCCATGGGACTTTTTACACTAACTGCTTAATCATTGACTCTAGTGATTGATTGCTTGATCTCATTTCACTTACAACTAGATTATATTTCTCATATACGATTTCAGAAGGGGAACTCAGAACATCTCCGCTTTATGTAATTTAATAGAGCTATTATGATGCTTTTCTGAAATTTCACTCCGAAGTGTTCGCTTAGGCTAAAAAATGACCCATAATTTCGCCCCCTGACCTCCAAAAAAGATTCCGCCTAAAAACTTTTATTAGGGTACACAGTCGAAACCCGCAGCCAATTTTGCCAACTGAGAGTTCTTCATCGCTTGCAGCTCGCCGACCGATCTTGGAGTCCTTTTCGCAATTGCGACAATAATGGTATTGCGTCGGTCATCTAGACTCATACTACGCAGGTCGTCCGCGGAAGGATAGTCACAGCTAATCAGAATGGGGCCGAGGTCCATGTCCAGTCGGGAGTCTAAAATAATCGAAAAACACAATCCAAACAATAACGCTTGTAGTTTCATTTCGCATAAAGTGGTATCTTTTCTGTAACTATTGGTTCACCGTTTTTTCGCCTGTGCGTATTATCCGTCCACTTTTAATTCTTACAATCGTAATTCTCGTCGTAAGAGATGCCGCATCTCACGTTGGGGTACCCATCAATCTGGAAGGCATCCGCCTTGGAAACAGGCCCGGATTTCATGAAGCAGTAACTGCCGCCGTATATTGCAGGGTTCCAGGTGAAATGAGTGCATCCTAGAGTACTGGCACATAATGTACTGCATTCCTCACCCCGGACTACAATAGTCCGGCTGAGGTCGTTAATTGAGCTGAAATCACAAGCGAACGCCCAGTTGCCGTTCCATTTGATGCCGGTATTTGATGCAGTCGATGCGGTACTCGTTGTAATTGCTTCAACAACAGTTGGCTCCGGGGTGGTTCCTTAAAACGCAGTAGAGATATTACTAAATCATTAACACAAGTGTTGCTGTGGCTGTTTTACGTGTTCTATGTTTCGTTCAAATATAATTAGATCATGTTGTTTAAAATCACTCCGAGCGAAATAATTAATGAACATCCAACATATCCAAAGGATACCGGGTTCGGCAAGGCTTTTGAGACAAACTTAGAACCGATATTTCTCTCTCTACTATCGGCACTTCCTCAAAAAAAATTCACCATGCCTGTCTATGAGCATTTAATACAGGTGGAAAAGAAAGGTTCTATCTTTACTCTTGACAATATGCCAGACGAAAATCTCTGGAAGACAGGATGTCAATAATGATCTACGCCACACCCTCATATACTCCCACAAAAATAGTTCCTTCTGGAAAACAACAAGTTTTGTCGAAAGTCAACTGCGGCCAATAATTTTGTTCCTTCTTGTAAGAAAAAGCGTTAACTAACCGATTGAGTTCGCGAGGTATTTCAGAAATCAAGTGGAACGGATTTCAGATGTAGGCATAACGATAAGACTTTTCACTGAGTTCACTTGAGGTCGGCTCGGAGGGAGTAAAAAGTCTTCTCTCCCCCCTTTCGACCCGGCGGGGGGCGGTGGGAGAGCAAGCTTGAACCTGTAAAAGCCTAAACATTTTTGTCACTACCAAAACTCACTTGCACTTTTAAGATTGACGTCTAGTTCACCGTCTACATTAGCAATTGCTTCGTACAGGTTGATGCTAGTTGGGTTGAGTGCACCACGAAGTGGACTACATAGGGCACTCAAAACGCCAGACTGGGTAACGGAGACCCACTGACAGGAATGGCCAAAATGGCCTCCAGCCGCTCCTTCTTCCCACTGCAAACAAAGATAGTTTACAGAAAGAGATAGAGAGAGAGACGACCTACAAAGTCATAAATATAATGTGTCGCACAGTCCCACTTACGCGGAGTATTCCATTTTTATTGGCTATCCATTGGTTGAGGTCCACTTGGCGATGGTGTAGCTTCCCCTCACGGTCATACGTTTCGGCAGTTAAAATTATCTCGTTTCTGATAGCCAAGTTCTGGAACGTAGCGGATGAGGCTCGAGCATAGATGGCTGGGTATGTGGCTGATGTTTGAAGAGACGAATGTGTAGCGAGCACAATCGGAAAAGATGTTATTACTGGTTGTACTGCCTAACTTACACTGCACCAACAGATTATATAGTACAGAAGACAAGAGACAAGAGAGAAAGAAGGTGGCCAAAGGTAAATGGAAAAACAAAGAAAGTAGCTAATGGAAGACGACGATTAAGACATAATGGACCACTAATGATAATAGTTACTCAATCATATAGCTAGGCGCGACATTCCCTCCTTCTTAAGAAACACATTAAGTATGTCCAAAGCTACCAAGGCGAGGTTTAGGCCCGAAAACTGGCTGATACTGAAGGATGACGTCGCGAAGGTGGCGAGCGGAGGCGGGATTTAGAGGCTGGCCACGGCGATACTCACGAAGACGATAACCGCGTTCAGGTCCAGCAGTCTTACCGAAGACAGCAGATATGGCAATACCCAAGCTACGGCGAAAACCAGGTGTGTCGGCTTCGTCCAGAAAGGTGGATGCACTTGACGCAATTTCGTCGATGGTGTTCATTGGATCTCCTTCCAGTCGGAAGCGCAGGTTGGAGCGGACCCAGAGGCGTACATTGAATGCACGGTTGTTGTCGTCCCCAAAATCATTAGGCATGTTGATGGGACCGTACGGAGGTGGAATTTCAGGAGACGGAGAGCGTTGATGAACAGTAGCAAGCGGAACGGAAACCAGCATAGTGGGTTGAACAAGCATGCCATTATCATCTACGATGAAAGTGTCGGGACCCGATGAAAGAGGACTCGGAGGGCGCGAGATGGTAACTTCGGTAGGGTCTGGGTGAAGAGACGGAGAGGGAGAGTTGGCTATAATCAACTTCGGTAGAGAGTCATCACTGTCCGAATCGAGCGGCGTCGAACAGTGGGCCATGATGGAATGAAACAGAATAAAATGAAACTAAATGACACATCAACGCGACAAATAACGTTTATATAGGGAGTAAAGACAATCAAGGAGAAAGAACGTGAAATGAAGAAGATTCCCAAGGTCAGTTTAGAGGAATCCGTAAGTGACGAAAAGGTAAACAAGACACTCTTACAAGACAACAGAGAAAAGACAAACACTGAACAGAGAGTCGCACATGCGATCTTTTCCCGGATTTTGTTTCTTTTTCTTTTAATCCGGTTTGGGTAACACAATGGGCATCAAATTGTTTTTCTGACAGGCGAATTCAGTTCCTTTTCTTTTGTGTGCTCCCAAATCTGGTCCTGCCCAGTTTCACATTTAAATTATTTTATTTAAATATTTTTATTTGGACCAGATTGCCTGTTTAATCAACATAGGTAGGCTGAAATAAAACATAAAATACAACTTCGGTAGCCACAAAATATACTTACTTGGCCCGTGCTTATCTTTTGGCCTGAGGGTTGGTAATAGATAGATAACATATTTTTAGACAAGTTCAACATTTTCTGGTTTCTCTTTTCCCCTCCTTCTTTTTTTTAAAATTATTATTTTAATATGGTGGTTGAACTGTCAGCGGTTAAATGGTCAACTAAATACAATACACTCAAGCGGTTAATTATAAGGGAGAAGCCAGACACTAAAGGATAGATATACAATAATAAAAACCCATCACCGAAATCGGGCAAGATACACAGGACGGTACCTATTCCACAACACTAGAGTGTGGTCGACGAGACAGGGGTTGGCGGGTGTCCAAGGGAGTAATTGCTAGTGTCGAAACGGGGCGTGGGGGTAAAATAGGACGAAATCCAGACGGCCGGCGTAGGGGATTGACGTGATTAGTGATGACCCCGTCCGATGATTCATCCGATGAGTTAGAGCGAACCGGCACTGAGGAGTTGTTATTACCACCGGTGACGTTAAAGACCATAGCAGCAGGTTGAGTAAAGGAAGTCAAAGGAATAATTTCGGTAGGGCAAGCAACCTCATTTTCGGTAGGCGCATTAATAGACTGGGTAGCAGATTGATAACGACCACGAGAGCGGCGAGACGTGAGGAAACGAGGCAGAACCGGTTTGGAGCGACAGCAACGAGTCCAAGTGCAGCAACAGTAGATCAGGCCGACCAATATAACAAAAGAGATCGAACCAATTGCAGCGTATTTGACGTACTCAAACAGGGCCAGAGTAGGAGGGGCAGGAACGTCAGTCTTTGTTGTTTCAATGAACTCGTGAACCGTGGTTACCTGATTTGCCTCTAGTATACCGCTTAGCTCTCCCAACATGGAATATAATTCGCGATGATCGGAATCAGCGATTCCACTCAAATAATTTTCAGCACGATCCACTTCAGTGTCAAATTGAGAAAATAATTGTACCGTTTCCAAATGATTTGTTGGCGCGATGAGTTGCCAGGCGAAACTGCGATACTCGTACCAATTTCCGTCAAAGTTGGCAATTGAGTCTTTCCAGAAACAGGGTGAATGATTACGTAATGTCTTGCCGTCCAATTCGATAGTGCGATTGCGCCAGTCAGGTTGTTGACCACAGCGTTCAGTTTTTACGCCAAAAGTAACATTAACCGGCAGACATTTTTTCACTAGACCAGAGGAGGAGGCGGCACGTACTGCGTAGCACTCCGGTAGACCAAGCTCACTAGCGGCCAGGATTTGACTGTGGTGAGAGAGAGCAATTATTCGTTCGGTTTGGGCCATGTCAGCTACACAGTGGAGATAGGCTAAATCGTCGTGAATCAGATCAAAATAATGAGAATTTTTATTCTCGTAATATTCAAAATGTGCACTGATGAATCCAGCCCAAACATGGTCACGTGGGGGAAATCGATTCGTAGTTGGCGGTGGCGTAGTTTTTTGGATAATTACTGGTTTGTACCACCCGGATACTTCTACGAGTGATTTAGGCGTTGCGTCATCTAAATCCCAATTGACCTTGCTGTACGTGATGAAAACGTCCGGTTGACCATCAACAGCGAAAGCTCTAATAGAGTTGCAGAGAATAATCGCTTTACCCAACTTGTAGTCAGTTTGTGATGTTTTATCACTGAGCCAAACTTCGGTATTATTGACTTCGGTATCCTTAGACCCGTGGGACAGCCGATGAGCAGAGCCGTTGTAGACAGTGACGTACTCATAAGGCGTTGTTACGACATCCTTTTGTGGGTTCCACACCAAAGTGAGTGTGTCTTGAACCGAGTGAGCTGTTGCTCTGTTAGGGGCCACTTCGCGTCCAAAAGCCAAAACAGCGGGAGAGTTTTGTAGTACCTCAAAAGTGACAAGCTCGTAGAAACAGCAGGTCACCTCATCGATTGTTGTACCCCACCACGGTGCTGTAACATGCGGCTTGCCACAGAAGTTAAACCCGATGCCGCTTTTGACAAGGTGATTTTTTCCACACATGGAAGTGGTGACCATTCGCCAGCAGTCGACCGGAGCTACTGCAACTGCTTCTTGGTAAGTTTGATGGTCGTCAAGAGGAAGAAGATATCGTGTCACGCTGGCGCCAACAATCCATTGCTTGCAAGCGTATCCTTCAAATTTGTGAACCGGCAGACGGTGTTGTAGGACGGAATACGCGACGAGAGAAACTTGATCAACACGACGGGCAGGTATGGAGCACTTAGAAAAGCGGGTCAGGTTAATAGTGCCGACGACAGTTGGACGAGAGCAGTCACAGGCCGTCATAGAGAACGCAGATGACTTCGGTAGGATGACCGACATTGTTAACAGCGTAATAGCAGACAGAATAGCCAGAAGTGGAGTAATTGATTGCATTCTGCTGGGCGACTTACAGCGGCTTTGGGTCTGCAGAAAAAGACAAGGCGCCACGTAATTAGACGGGACTTGAAATCCGTATCTTTCCGGTTGCTTTCGGTCACGGCGCGGTCGATTAGCAATTTCGGTAGTCAAATCACTATGTTGCCAAAAGGTCATTGGAATAGAGTCCTCGCCACCAGAGACGTAGGGAGAGACAGATGGCGATATGGCCATAGGTTGAGAGCCAACAGAACCAAAAACAAGAGAAGAACCAGAACCGGAAGTGCCGATAGCCTCAGAGTTTACAACATCGGTAGGTGAGATATCATCTGTAAATAGATCACTCACGCCCTCTTCGGCATCGTTAACTCCCATCTCGGCAGCTTGCTGCCAAAATTGGTCATCATCTTCGTCTGTTTCGCGAACGTTATATAATTTCAAACGTTCAACATGAACAATTCGCAATTTTTTTCGGCCTTTTAATGAACAAATTTTCACATTGACGGGACTGGTTTGTTCAACCACAAGAAATGGGCCCTTCCAACGACGGAGAAATTTTGTCGCTAAACCGGCCGCCCCAACTGGTTTCCATTCTAGTACCAACTGACCGGGTTCGTATGCGACCTGTCGGCGATTTTGGTTGAACCTAGGTGCTTCCTTATCATGCGTTTTATTCACCTTAGAGAGCGCCACCTGTCGGGCCATTCCCAACCAATCGTTTATAAGAGAAGCGTATTCGGTAGGGTTGGTTATTTCGGTCCACCCATCATAATCAAGAGCCAGGTCAAGGGGAGTTACTGCTCGACGACCATGTACCAGTTCAAACGGTGTATACCCAGTTGTTTCTTGAATCATAGTATTAATGGCAAATTCGGCAAAAGGTATAACCGAATCCCAATTTTTTTGATTTTCAGTCACAAAATGCGACAAAATAATACCTACTGTTTTGTTCAATCTCTCACAGACACCATCAGTTTGCGGGTGATATGCGGTCGTTAAAAGGTGTTTGATATTCATCAATTTCAGAATTTGTTGCATGGCTGAACCCCGAAAATGTAGGCCACGGTCAGACAGAACTTCACGCACCATGCCGTGTTTAAGAATAATGTTTTCGACCAGAAATTTTGCAGCGTTATTGGCTGTTGCTGCCGGGAAAGCACGTAAAAACACGTACTTCGTGAATGGGCAAATTGCTGCTAAAACTACGGTATTTCGGCGACAGGTGACTGGATATGGACCGGAGTAATCCATATGTACCCGAACAAAAGGACCAACCACGGGCAAAGGTTGAAGATAACCGGGTTTCTTTTGTGGGGGGTTGTTCTTATGTTGACAAGACTCGCAAGACGCAACAAAACGGGTCACGTGTTCAACAACGCCAGGGAACCAATACCGATCCCGGATACGCTCGTACGTGCGGGCAACGCCTAAATGGCCAGAGGTTAAAACATCGTGTGCTTCACGCAAAACAAACGCCCGAAGAGACTTCGGTATGACAAGCAAAAGAAACGGACAGTTATCACGGAAGACTTTGCGGTATAAAATATCCTTTTTCAACACATAGAAGACTGCCTTTTCATGACGTTTCTGGCCACCATCTTCTTTCTCTAATAGAGAAATAATAGGGCCACAAAACGGATCGGAACGTTGTAATTGTTGAATGTCAATTAAAGGCATAAAAAGCAAGGGAACCGTAAACAGCGCGGGAGACGGTTCTTCGGTATCATCCACAGGAAAACGACTTAATGCGTCCGCCAGCACGTTTTCTTTCCCCGGTCGATAAACGACTTGAAAAACAAAGGGTGCTATTCGGTAAACCCATTTAGCTAAACGACCCACTGGATTTTTTGCCTTAAGTAATGGAACAATTGCGGAATGATCCGTAACAACTTTAAATGGAATATTCTCAGATAAATACTGTTGGAATTTTTCTATTCCGAAAACTACAGCCAAAAGTTCAAGTTCGGTAGCACTATAACGACGTTGGGATTTGTTTAATTTTTTGGACGCAAAAGCAACTGTTCGTTCTTCACCACTGGTTTCTCGTTGAATAAGAACAGCTCCTAAACCAATTCCAGACGCATCCGTGTGAATTTCAGTTGGTAATTCAGGGTCAAAATGACGAATGATTGGGGATGTTTGAAAATGAGATTTGACCAAATCAAAGGCGGCCTGTTGATCAGGGCCCCAATTAAATCGAACGTTCTTTTCCGTCAAGGCAATTAAAGGCTCGGCAATGTCAGCCATGTTCGGTATGAATCGATGATAATAATTTGCAAGACCCAAAAAAGCCTGTATTCCTTTGAGCTCTGTTGGCACAGGAAAATTCAAAATTGCTCGAATTTTAGCCGCATTTGGCTCAACCCCAAGTCCAGAAATTTGATGACCCAAAAAATCAAGCTTTTTAGTTGGAAAAACATCTGGTTCGGATTTTAAAACTGCAATCAACTGATCTTTTTCTGAAGTTGTCAATTCTGATCCCAAATTTAAATTTTGCCAAACACTGTCGTCCACTTCTTCAGGTGGCCAAGCATGTTCGGTAGCTCGCTGACTAGGCAGCCACATCTCTTCTTTTTCGACTTCGGTAGGATCGTCCTCGAGGCCCTCAAAACTGATGAGTTCAGACGTGTCGAATGCCGAAATATCAGATTTTAGAGGTGATCTAAGAGTGGGCGGGACTGAAGGGGTTGACAACGAATCAAAACATTTCACATTTTGAACTGGATTTGGAATGACTTCGGTAGCCGCAGACACGGCTTGAGTCACGGCATGAACCACATCGGTAGGCATTGATGGAGGGTAAAAGCATGTGTCATTGTCGTTTGTTTCAAAGGGGAAAAGCGGTAAATGCAGGAAGAGGCACAGGCAAACTGTCAGGTGACATGTCACGTAATAGGACAGACAATCGAACGCCATCTTCGGTTTCAGCATTGGACAAATACAAACTACGAAAATTCAGCAAAAACGGAGATTTAACAAGAAAATCCATGCCTAATAAAATGTCGTAGGCGAAATCGACAACAGCACAAACACCAGTGCAGAAAAAACCAAGCAATTTAATGTCTAATTTGCAAGCTTCTTCAATGCGCAACTGACTACCGTCGGCCACAGAGACATTTGGACCAGTCCACTTAACGGTAGGGATACGATTTAATGCGACAAAATTTCGGCTCACTAGACATATTCCACTTCCTGTGTCAAGCACGCAGTCGGCTGGTATACCATTGGCCAAAATTTTACAATTTAATGCACCAACAATGTCAGCACGTGACACGCGATCGACAAAACCGACTTCGGTAGGACAAGAAATAGACGCGACCGGTACAGGCAGACCAACATACGATGGCACGTTATACTGAGACGGAGCAGCCGTATTAGAGACTGGTGTTTGAGAGGGCACGAATGACGGAGTCGGTGAAGTGACAAAATATTGTGGGACGGCGGGTAAAGCTAATTGGCCGGTTTGCGTTACAACCGGGGGAGGAACCGAGACAGTAGGCTGTGACTGGTGAAACTGCGGCTGTGTAGAGACGTAAGGTAGAGCCTGCGGAAAAGGTTGGCCTGGTAAAAGCATCGGTTGCGAGAAACGGCCGTCCGTGTTTAATGACGCCTGAGGGGGTGGGTACACGTAAGTAGGTTGCAGGCGGGTTTGATCATTTTGCGAGCGGTAATTATTGTTGGAATTTTGTTGATGCTTGAAGTTATTATTAATGACATCATTACGGCGTCGAAAGTTTGCGTTGTTTTTTTGTAGACAAAATCGGCTAATGTGACCTGTCACTCCGCAAGTGAAGCACTTACGTAAATTACCGTTCGGATCAATCACTCTGTTTACATTCTGAGTGGTTGCAGTGACTGTATTCCCTACAGGCTGATTGGTTGGGCGACCGACCTGTAATTGCAGCTGTTTGATTTGATCACGTAACCTGTCCATTTCTGTCTCCTGGTTTGCACTGCGCACTGTCTTATCTAATTGATCGGCACACGATGGATGCGGTGTATTGGCATAATTTGGCACAACAGCCGGAACGATAGCTGGCTTAATGGCAGTGCTCGGTTGCCCTAACACTGAAGCCCAAACAGCAGCTTCAAGCGGATTGGTCATCGCCGAATGTGGTAAGTTGACGCCAAATGGAAAACGATCATTAGTGAGATTCGACGTGAGCGCTAATGGAGACCCTAATGCAGTTTGGCCATAATTCAACGTAGATGCGAGCGAGGCGGCAAATGCATTGGCCTCTACTGTTCGGTTCGTAGGCACAGTTAATGATGCAATTAAATTCTGTGTGACTGGGCTGAATGAACTAGTCAGCTGCTGCAGGGTTGCTTTTTGATCATACATTTCCATTCGTCGAATGTTTTTCAACATGTTTTTGAATTCGTCCACCGTTTTAGGTTGATCTTTGACAAAATATTTTTTCTCTTGCGCCGACAAACCCATGAACAAATGAGAAAGTTTTTCTTCTTCGGTAGCTTTCGGATTGATAGTGCGTAGCATACCGAGGACGTGCTGGACATAAGATAAAGGTGCCTCATTCAACAATTTTTGTCCGGTCATTCCAGCCAAATCAAAATCAATCTGGTCTTTCGAAAATTCTCTGCAAAAAGCCTGCTGCAGATCAATCCAGCCTAAATTTTTGTTGTTTGTATACCACTTAAAAGCGGTATCACGGAGTCCGGTAGAAAAATGCCTCAATCGATCGTCGTCAGTCCATTTATGAGCCGTGGCCACACCCTCGAACTTTTCAAGATATTCATCTCCGTCTTCGGTAGGTTCACCCTTGAACTTCGGTAGGTCTCGCGAACTGACAGTTTTCGTACCACTAGTACCTAATCGATCAAGCAATTTATCGAACTGATCGGAAGTGAATTGGGCCATTTTTTCAGAAACAACAGTACCTACTAAGTGGGTGGACAGCTCACGATCGTTATCGATCGATTCTAGACTAGCCTCACTTGCTTCGTCAGATTATCGAAATCAGATTATCGAAAGGGTTAGACCGCTCGTCGACAAACTCGTCGTCCTCTTTGTCTGAAACTTCTTCTTTCACTGGAAGTAACTTTCGAAATTTTTTAGGCTTGATGTTTTCTTCCTCTTTTCGCTTGATCAGGGCGTTGAGAGAAATGCTACCTAAATCGGTCCGCGACCTGGTATTTTGAGCTATCGAATTGTCAGCCACAATGAAAACGACTTCGGTAGGTCAGTCACCCAACTTCGGTAGGCAGACTTTTACCAAAAAAAAACACGCCAAAAATGAAAAAACCGAAAATTGACAAAATAATTTTCACCACAAAAAATGAGCAGGAGACAAAAAACCAGCCCGAAAAATGAAAAACAAAATCAAGATGATTTTTTTTCTACCCAAAACGATCGATTGTAGCGGATTAATACGAGTAATTGTGATATTTTATGCATATAATACGATTAAATGCGTTTAAATAATAAGGTAGATATGAGTAAATGAGATAAAATGCGAATAAATGAGATTAAATACGATTAAATGCGATTAAATTCTCACGCCAGACCTCCTTCACACGAAGCGCCTACCTGTTGAAACCTTGACCAACGTCCACCGATTTCCCGACGCTTTTCCAGTTTGTGTAAGTGTCTCTGCGGAGACGGAGAGCAGCTTGACTCCTCCGGGGCTTCCAGCGGGAGCGACCACACCAGACAACCTCTTCCTGGTGGCAGACCCTTTCACACTACTGACCCGACTCGGTCAGAGGGAACTTTTAAAAAACCCACGGACGTAAACTATTTACGCCGGAAAAAAAATGTCCGAGACCGAAAAAAAGTAAGACTCTCGGTACTGGCCTCCAAATGTAGCGAGCACAATCGGAAAAGATGTTATTACTGGTTGTACTGCCTAACTTACACTGCACCAACAGATTATATAGTACAGAAGACAAGAGACAAGAGAGAAAGAAGGTGGCCAAAGGTAAATGGAAAAACAAAGAAAGTAGCTAATGGAAGACGACGATTAAGACATAATGGACCACTAATGATAATAGTTACTCAATCATATAGCTAGGCGCGACAAATGGGTGACTGAAAAAGGCAGCAAGTATTGTATAATCAATTAGTGCTGCTTTTTGGATTTGCCAGTAAATTATGCTCCAATGACATTTGGCTCCTGGCTAGATTCTTTAAACGCAGGAGAGAAACTGCTGAATCTTTAATACAAATTTGCCTAGGGCGGGACTGAATTCGTGAGTTTAATATGGCATAAACCATTTTTTTAAATATTCAACTCTTTGATTGTTTTCTTTTCCAAAATTCAAAATATTAGGCACCCAATTCGACGTTTAAAACCTTTTTTTTTTCCTCTTTGTTTGTCAACTCGTCCGCTCCCATTTATGCTGGTATTTGACGCAGTCGATGCGGTACTCGTTCTATTTGCACTAACGGCAGTTGGCTTTGGACTGGTTCCTTAAAATGCAGCAGAGAAAATTTTGAATCATTTACACAAGTGTGATTTTAGGGCAGGATTTGATCCGTCAACATATATGCCAGAAATGAGTTTGTTAAATTGGTTAACTCTTTGATTGTCTTCTCATTTTAATTGCCAGGAATGTCCTTAAAAAAATCCACAAGTAAAGATACGCTCGGTGCATGTGTAACAACTGGATGCAATTGTAAAAACAAGGGGAAGAAAATAGTAATGATATCTAGACGTTTACTTCCTTTCGTGTCTTCGTGAAAAGCCGTTCTATAAGTTTGCATTTTTTTGCCGCATGCGCCGGTCGGTCCTTGATTATATGAAATACGCCGCGAGAACTGACATTCCAAACTTGCATCCTATATCCAAACAGGTTTCCTTACAGAGCACAAGCCACCAAAGCTAGACAGACAAACAGAAAGATGGACAGTCAGGAAGGCACGCAGGCAGGCGGGCAAGCAATAAGACTGAGAGAATGAGAGACAGAGAGACAGACGAGAGACAGAAAGACAGATAGACAAATAGACAATCAGGCAGACAGACATACAGACAGATAGTTAGACAGACATACAGACAGATAGTTAGAGAAACAAACAGACAAACAGAAGAAAAGCTTTGGCGACAGTTGGCTCCAGATGGTTCCTTAAAATGTAGTAGAGAAACTTTCAAATCATTAACTTAAGTGTGACTGGTTGTTTTATGTGTTGTATATATTTACTAATCCAACGACAGAATGGAGTATTAGGACGTCGTTTAGCTTTTTTTGTTTGAAAATTTGATTTTGGTAAGCAGTTGTTATCCGCCCACCTGGCGGGGGAGGGGGTAGGGCAAGCTTAAACGGGTAAAAACCCTGTGGTCATTGGTCCACTGATATGTCTTCATTCGTACCTGCACATCCTTGACAGAAACATGTTCGACTTGGCCCAAGTGGCCCGCATTTTCCGCCCATCAAATTTTCAAGGGCACAGGATTGCGCGCATGCCACGTCATCATCATTGCAGGAACCTTCATAAGTTTTACTGAAGCACGGCTTTGGCTTCCTTGTAGTGGCCGTTACAACAACTACCAGCAGCCCTACAATGTAGAAGAACACAAAATGTCTCATTTTAATTGCAAGGATTTGCCTTAAAAAAATCCACTAGTAATGATACAATCGGTGCATGTGCAACAACTGGATGCAATTGTAAAAACAAGGGGAAGGAAAGAGTAATGATATCTAGACGTTTACTTCATTTCCTGTCTTCATGAAAAGCCGTTCTACAAGTCTGTATTTTTTTGCCGCATGCGTCTGTTCGTTCTTATAATAAATGAAATACGCCGCGAGAATTAATATTCCAAACTCGCTCCTAAATCCAAACAGGTTTCCTTACCGAGCATAATCACCAAAACTAGACAGGCAAACAGATAAATGGACAGTCAGAAAGGCAAGCAGGTAAGCAATCAAACAGACAGACAGACAGTCTGTCTGTTTGTCTGTCTGTTTGTCTGTCTGTTTGTCTGTCTGTCTGTCTGTCTGTCTGTCTGTCTGTCTGTTTGTCTGTCTGCCTGTCTGTCTGTCAGTTTGTCGCCCGGGTGATCTGCTTGTCCATTTATCTTTGTTGGCGTCGTTTGATACTGTCTGCTTGTTGAGCTGTGAGTTTGTTGAGCTTAATAAAGGAAGTTGAAGAGATTGCTCTGAGTTTTGACGATACGTAATTCCGAATTTTACGATACGCTCGGTGCTTGTGTATGCAATAACTGCATGCAATTGGAAAAACAGAGGGACGAACAAAGTAATGATATTCAGACGTTTACTTCGTGTCATGTCTTCATGAAAACAGGTTTCCTTACAGAGCATAAATCACCAAAACTAGGCAGACAGACAGATAGACAGACAGACAGGCAGGCGTGATGTGATCTGCAGTTTTTTCACTGTTGATGTCTGGTAAACATAATTTCTAACCATCTTCAACATAAGTCAGTTTTTCAACAATATTGTCGAACAATGGATTACCAGAATAGATTAGAAAAACATGCGGGCAAATGTTTACTCAACGGGCCCGGAATTATTAAGACGATGTTGACCGGAAAATTTAAACTAAATCTCTCAAAACAAACTGTCAGACACAGCCTAGTTGTCTGTTTGTATGGAAGAACAAATAGTGGAGGGTAAAATGTGAATTATTTGTCGCACGAATTTATTCAAGCTATATTTTTATCCAGCGGCATGTGCTGCTGTTGTTGAAGCTAGACCTCGATGAATTACATAAACTGTTTCCTTTAATTATATATATAAATAGCACCTGCAGTATCAAGTCTTGACATGAATTACATATTAATGTTATTCGAATGTAAATTTCAAATCTTTTAGTTCTGGCAGCTCCTTCATCTTGCGGTCGATCCAGTAGTCCATTTTGCTGTTCATTTCCGGCGAGAATTCCTTCTTCCACTGTCCAATGGAACCTGATGGAATCCAAACTTTATCATGACTAGTTGAAGGCTTAACAGTTCAAACATTCGCAACATTTCGTACCGTTTCGCACAAAAAGGTGTTTCGTGAAATCAAACACTCCAGCTGCATGTCTCTCAGACCTGTTAAGAGACGGGTTCACTTAGGCCGCCTTAAAATTGGTTTCCTCATGGATAACATCGATCTGGTCTGACGTGAGGTCCTTGCCCAGAAATTGCGCCAATCGGGCTACGGTTGACTTAAAATCCTGCGGTATACCAGGTCATCAATGTAAGTCAGACAGACAAACAGACAGACCGAAAGACAGACAGACAGACAGACAGACAGACAAACAGACAAACAGACACACAGACACACAGACACACAGACAGACACACAGACAGACAGCCAGACAGCCAGGTAGACAAGCAAACATGCATAGATAAAGCAAGATAGACAGCCACAAACGCTTGAAAATTTACAAAGTCCTGTTAGAAATCATTCGCACCGTTTTTAGTTCCTCAAACGAGCAAACAAAAATATTTGGATCGTCGTCCCGTCGAGCCCAGTAGCTGGCCAAGTGTTCGAAGAACGGTCCAAACATCATTGTGTCGTTGACGAAACTGTCAACTACGTCGCTGAGGGTTCCCTTGAATTGAATTCGAGGTTGAGAGGTTTGCATATAGTACGTAGAGATGGTGCAGTTCTTCGGATTGCGATAGATAAAGGCTTTCTATGAAACCCACATGAAGACTGGTCACAAGCAGCGAAGTCAAACTCTTGAAATCGAGCAGTACTCTACGTTACTCTACTTGAACTTACTTTTGTTCCAGAGGTAATCACACTGGGCGGCAAACACGTGTATGCCAAATGTGTGTCGAAGAGTCTTCCGGGTTTCATCTTTGCCAGTCGGTTCACCTCCCACTGCTCCGGCGCCTGGTTCGGAAGGCAGCTGCACAGCCTGTGACACTTTGCCGAAATCGGGACGTGATCGTGGAAAGCGTCTCGTTTAGCATCAGCCAAAATATCCACAATAATTGTTGTCAGCCATGTAGTACCTGTTGAATTAATTTTGTTTGTTAGCCGGAATTGTATTTTCGAATAAAATGTTTTTCAATTTTTTATATATATTTGTTACCGGTTTTGGGTAGGGAACAGATGGCCACGTCAACGGGGAAGCTTCAAACTTCTCCACCGCTTCGAGCGTGTCATAAAACGGATATCGAATTAGAAACCCTCTGTACGGCTTCCTAGAACAGAAAAACCACATTACTAAACTCCGTGTGGTCAGAGGTTGCTTTAGTGAAATATTGGTGTGATGCATTATTTACAATTATGTGATGTTCTGGAGGTCAAAATTATTATAATGAATACAAAAGTAAAGTGGTGAGGTTTTGATGTCAATTCTTTGCACTTTGTACCATTGCGAAGAAAAAAGGGAAATGTCGTTTACTCACAAGAAATCGGGATGGTGATAAGTAATGGCGAGAGGTGGAGGGGCGACTGCCAGCTTCTCATAGCGAACCGCCGGGCTGGGGTCTCCCTTGGTGTCAACATTGTCAGTCGTCATAATGGAACTTCAACAGTTGTTCCTAAGCTCCCTTTCACTCGGACACGGAGCTGCAAAAATGTTGGAAGATAATTCACCCAAAGCCAACTATGCGGAGCAACTTAAATTTCCACATGCTGACGTGGATCGTGCGGCGCGATAAGTTAAATCGTAAATATTTAACGCTACATTTTGGTCAAATCACTGCAATATCCTTATCAAAAACAATAAAACCATTTTTCTTTCTCTCTTTCCGATCAGCAATATCTGCTCGTGTTGTCTGTCTGTCTGTCTGTCTGTCTGTCTGTCTGTCTGTTTGTCTGCCTGTCCGTCTTTCTGTTTCTATGTCTGTCTTTCTGTTTGTATGTATGTCTGCCGTCCTATCTGTCTAATTTTTTGTTCATATGCCTGTCTGCCTGAGCGTTTGCCTTTGAAAATGCCTGTCGGCCGATTTGCAGGCCCTTCTATCTGGAGACTTAGTTTGAAATTGTCCAGGCCTTGATTTCTTTACCCTTGAAAAGAAGAAGGGAAGCAACTGCTGCGGAGGTTGGGTGATTAATGGTCGCCAAAAATTTATCGCCGATTACATATAACAGTAAATGTAATCGCTAGATTCCTGGTTACATTTTCCTGCGTTTTTACCGGCGGCATTAAAACTATTTTTCACTGTCGTTCTCAACCGAGAATTATTGCCCGATATGTGTGTCATTTGCAGCGTCCTCGCGGACCCGCAATAGAGACCGGCCATTCGTTTTGGTTTGCCTGTCCCGATCCATAACAGCTTGACCGTCTCTTTGCTTGTCTGTTTCCCAGTTGTTCAAACTTTATTCTTGTCTGTTTCATTTAGGTTGTTTGAATAAAATTGATTCGCAATTAATTTGGCTGCAGAACCGGCTCTTGTATTAAATTTGCAGATCGTACTTATCATATTTGATAAATTGGAGTCTCATGTCGGTTTTAAAGCCCCGACCACAAGCAAATGAGAATAATTAAATTTTTTGTGTATGTAGTATAAGAATGCATGGTTGATAGTTAATACGTATTATCAGTCTGACCAAATGAAATTCCGTGAAGCACGTTAATTTTAATTCCATGAGCGAATCAGAATCGGGGAGTGAAAATAAGCTCAAATGGATTCGGACAGTTGACCAGACTGGAAACGTAGTCGTTGCTGGACAAGGTCTTCCCTTCCGGCAGTTCCAGTGTGAAGCACCGCAACAAATTGGCGATGAAGAGGAAGAGCTCCATGCGGACCAGAGGTTCCGCCAGACATAATCGTTTGCCTGTATAAAAACTCAAATCGCATCTAAGAACACGTGCTCCCTATCGCAATATGGGATTAATGTTGTTTAAATTTATTAAAAAGAAATATAAAATGGCTCAGAAAGCGACTTTTCGTTTAGATAACATGAATATGAGGAAATAAAAGCCAGTATTTCAGGGGATACTGTGATTTAAAATCACTAAATTAACTTCAGATAGACTTTTTTGTACGAAAAGGGCAACGCTATAATCATGTCTGTTACATTGATCATGATGGACACACTTAATTATTGATGTCTTACCAACGCCCAGGGGCAGTAACGCCTCGGGTCGAACCAGCAGTGCACCGTCCTTTAAATAGCGGGAGGGGTCGAACCGTTGAGGATCTTTCCAGTAACGTGTATCATAGTGAATGGATGCGGTATTGGCCACGAGGATGGTGTTTTCGGGAATGGTGTATCCGCCTACTTTGATCTCTTCCATGCTGCGATGTGGCACGCCCAGCGGGCTGGTGTTCCCGCAGCGTTGGGCTTCCATTATGACACCCTCGATGTATGGGAGTAGAACTAAACAATTATCCAATAACATTGTACAATAATTGCATTCGAAGCAGACTAAAATGTGACTGGCTCGACTTCTGGACATAAGAAACACTTTAGAGAAACATTATTGTTAATTGATTTGTGATAGACCAAAAAAAGGCGACTTTTCCTGTTCTTTCTTTAATGGGCCGTAAAAGCATATTGATAAATGTTGTAATAGATGAAATCGTTGATCTTACCTCGATCCGAAGATGTGATGACCTTCTGTTTTCCGACACGCTCGTCAATCTCCGCCTGGGCCGTCCTCATCACATCCGGATTTTCAATGAGGTGGACCATGGCCCACAGTAACGTCGTAGTCGTTGCTTCCGAACCGGCAGCAAACAGATCAAACAGCGAGCCAATCAGCTGCATTTCTGCAAGGGAATTCCATCATTAATCTAATCTGTTAAATTGACTGTGGTTCTTTTGATTTGGTTAAGTGGTACTCAGATACTGAAGACCAGGCTCACGTGCGGTCATATTCCGAGACACTAAAATCACACTACATAAACTGAGTCCCTGCCCCCCCCCCCAGGGGGCCAGGGCTGATTCTCGAGTACTTGCCAGTAAAAGTTTCTTTAACGTCTGGATTCGTGGTCTGCGCTCGCTCTCGGCGGTATGCGAAGAGATAGTCCGGACATTCCGCGTTTGGATCAGGTGACGCGTCATGTTCCCTGATCATTTCGCTCATGAATGCGCGAAGGTCCTTGACATTCTGCCGTGCCATCGCAATCTTCTTGCTGACGTAGTTCGGGAACCACATCAAAAAGGGAAATGTCTGCGCCAAAAAGTCCAGTTTATGCACGGCGAGGTTGGCCGAAATCAGGCTGGTAATGCGGGAGAATTTGGGGTCGGTCAGTTCGAAGCGCTTGCCGAAGATCATCGCGCAGATGACGTTGGAGATGGTGTTGGTCACCAGGACACTGGGATTGATTGGCGCGCCTTTCTGCGCCCGAAAAATTGCGCACATGCTTTCCACCTTATAGATAAACAATAAAAAATCCAAGCATCAGATAATTATATCAAAAAAATATAATATTTTTCAGTTGAAATAAAAAGTGTCTTTTTAACTAATTTCTATTTTCTGAATCTATTCACATCCAATAAAAGAACTAGTTCCCGTATGAAGCAGTCGTTTTGGTGTGCCCAACACCCACCTCGCCTATGATCACGTCCTCCAGCCAGTTCTTCCCCATCCCAAGGTCGCGCAGCGTGGACAACGCGAACCGTCGATGAATCTTCCACAGTTCGCCCTCGCTGCCGACCAGGCCGATGTTGAGCGGGAGCGTGGACTCGGTACGCACCAGTCGGCGAATGATCCGACCAGATGCGGCGTCCTCACTAAAGAGCTTCTTCAGGACGTGGAAGTCACTGATGACCACGACGCGCTGCCGGCCGTTGTACCAGCCGAAAATGTCGCCGTACTTCTCCTTCCATTCGTGCATTCTGACGGCGGGGCGACTGCCGACCAACAGCGAGCTCCCCACAATTGGAAGTGCTAAATGAATACAGAAGAGGAAGAAGGTTCTTATAATTAGCATAAAACTGAGTATCGTCAGCAATAAATCGGAGTCAGCTAGTGAATTGCATGGCAAAACTAAACCAAACTAAACTGAAACTTTGTCATTAATTGTTAGTTCCAGTGGTGTCTAACATAGCTAAACTAAATGTTTTACTTACTAATCATGGAAATAAAAAGGCAATAAAATACTATGAATTAAGCTACCTTTACTTCGACTATGTCTAAACTAATGCCACGTAACGCACCTGGTGGTCCGGGGGGAAAGTTCGATGGTCTTCGGCATTTCAAGAATATCAAGGTTATAATGAATAGCACCAAAATTGAAAACGCGACTAGGAGGAGAGACATTTCGAGTTTTTTGCTCTAAACTGCAGAAGGTAAGCCTCTTTCCCTGTGATCGTGCGTTGAAATTCTTTCTTCTGAAAAGTGGAAGCGAGTTGATGGCGATACTGCTTCCCCATGCTCGGCAATAAAAGAACAAATGTGAAAAGATAAGGATACAAATTCAGCAGCGCTATTTCTATAACTAGCGTGTAAACCCTTCGAGACCACGCGAAAATTGTCTCATCATCCTGTTTACTGGTTATAAAACGTTACCGTGTCCACCACCGATGTGTATTTGAATTCGAAACTCTCTCAAAACAATATTGAGAGAAAGAGCTGGACAAAAACGCGGACTTAAAGATTTAAATGAACCGAACCGAAGAAGTTCGTTTTCTTTTAAGAATGATAAATAAAAGATTATTGAAAAGAAATATGTTCTTCTTCATTTCTAAATAAACACAACGACACGTGTTTTGAAAATCAAACAATCAAATGGGAGGTGCATCAGACTGGTTGCTTGGGTGGCTTTTCCTGAAAACGTCCAACTGCATCAATGCTTCGTCGATCTTGACGCACAACGGGAACTTTGTTAATTCCGCTCCAAAGCGCCGCGATGCGAAGAGCTGTGGAACGAGGCAGCAATCCGCGAAAGTTATTTCGTCTCCTACGCAAAACTTCCCATGACTTTGGTCAGAGCGCTTTCCAGAGCCTAAAGGTCCTTTTCCACCCAATACATCTGCAATACATTACCCCAAAGAAAAACCAGTTGATACGTCATACTTAAGAAATACATTCCATCAGTAAAAGCTTTAAGGAAAGGTATCCCTGGCAAAAAAATTACAGTTCTTCAAACCTTTATTGAAATCCTTTATGGTTCTCAAAACGGTACAGACAAAACTATTAACTGGAAATTATTACGTCTACAAGGGTGATAGAAGCTAAAAGGTTGTCAGTTAGTACTTTAAATGGAACAAACTTAAGTTCGCTGGAAAATGAAGGGGTTTAATTCAGCTTTCTGGTTGGCTACAACTGCTAATTGTATTTTAGTTGAAATTAATGTTAGTCACAAAGTTTAGTTTCTCGACTTAAACATTTAGTCACGAAAAGTGTTTAGTTGTTTAGTTTAGTTGTATGCGAAACTAGTAATAATGATAGTCATGAAACTGTTTAGCTTAGTTTGTTTTTGTCATTCTTGTAAATTCAGCGAACTCGTCCGTACAAACCTGCCAGTCTTTCTGCAGTTGGGGCTCGCTAGAATGTCGCCTCGCAACCATCAAATTAGTCAGCGGTTGAATGCCCGAATTGATGAGCTCCACAATCTCCCTCACTTGCGCGCGTTTCACGGGATCCTTCGGCAGCAGCGCCGGTCCCGGGAACGTCTCTTCAACGTACTCCAACATGGCCACAGATTGCGTCAGATACTGACCATCCCCGAGCACCAGCACTGGAACCTGTCCCAGCGGACTCAAACTCAGCCTTCTCACTGCCCGTCGCAAAATACGGGTGGAACTTTTTCTCCTCATATTCGACACCTTCGACTGCGAACGCGGCCCGGACTCGCCAGGCACTGGAGCTAATTGCAAAATCGTACAGCACCGGTCTGCTCGAAAGAGCAGCGGATTTTGCTGCTTTTTGTGCGTCCATTATGTAGGCCGTTCAATTAAACGAAGATACAGTCGTCTACGAGGAAAACTGCAAGCACACATACGCTTCGGAAAATTTGTGATACGGTTGGGTTATGGGTAAAATGTTCAGTGCACTTTGTTCTCGTTAAAACCAAGTACAGAGTAATTGTGCTATAAAAGTGATTCCGTGGTGTTCCTCGAACTTTCTCACCGACTTGTGGCACAGCGAGCGTTTTCGAAGCAGACGTAAAGCTCGCGCATGTAGCTTGCCGTACGACCGAGTTAGCATCTCGCTGATACTACGTTCTAATCGTTGGTCATCAGTCTGTTGTCCTTCGCATTTTGTACAAATTCTTTGCCATTTTAAGCTCCGTGTGGTTTCTGTGTGTGATACTGGGAACTCTACGCCGTAACCGTAAAGCTCGCAATTGAGTTCTATCCCTTCTGGGGGGGGGGCTTAGGAAACAAGGCTCCCTTCCTTTAACCCTATATTGATTCCATGTTGCTTTACAAGCGCTGACCAAGGTTCCTTTGAGCCATAATAGAAATTTTGGTCATTTTGAAATGCCCCTTTGTTTCTCAATCTTGTAATATGGAACCCCAAAATTTGAACATTGGTCGAATAAATGATGTGGCTATAACTGTGGGAGTGCAGATAGATAAACGTAGGCGTTTTGCTTTTTCATTCTGCACTCGCTCCGGCAATGTCCGATAATGCAGCGTTTGAGCTTTTTCTGATGAGGAAACAACGGGAATCCTAAAAAATGGATCCGATTTTATCAAGTTAGCAGACATTAGTTAACATTAGAAAATCGAAAAGGGGAGGGGATGTATGGCCTAAGCCCCTTGGGGGGAGGAGAGCAGCCCTGCTTGAATTAAAAGATGTAAACAAATAATTATGCCTCCCATCGTCCCATTGGGGGACCACGACTTTTAGTCGGCTTTTCCGATGACAAAACAAAAATTAACTCCCCCCTCCCCCGTTGCCCCGCTAGCAACCAAATCAAGACTTTCGGTCTATTAGCTCATAGAAAAATGTTTTCTGCTCTCAACCTCGAGTTTCATTATGAATAAAAATACCCCCCCCCCCGGCCGCTCAATTACTTAGGGGGGGTTGTTGTCCTAGTGCCTCCCCCAGGTACATCTCTGCTCGAGTATGGGTGAGTCTATAGGTTCAAGCCCTCGCAATATTCTACCCTCCCTTGAAATTAATCAGGGTTGGCATGGATTCCGAAGAGCCCCATAAGCGGATTCGTGTCAGAATTTTGCACAAATGCACAATCGTTGCCACGGGACTATAGTGGACTAGATAGCAGGGTGTGTGCGCAAACGGTTTCGAGCTGTAGTCCGACCCTATACTGGGCAAAGTGATACCGAATCGAAACATCAGAAGACAGAGTGCAAATTTAAAAAAGGAACGAAGGGAGGAGTGGTCTAAAGTGTGTCGGCAATCGACGTGTGCCTGACTACAGGCCGGCAACGCGGTTGGACTTGGCAAGTTAAAACGTAATACGCGTTTGTCGGAACAAGGCTGTCCTTCTCCGAGTGGTTGACTCCCAATCCTATTATCGTGTAACTTAGAAGGTGCTCACTCACCAGCCCCGTGGTCCCTTGTATTGGTTCTTTTGTTGTATTGTGCCACATGAGATCGATAAGATCGTAAGTGATGTTCTCCACTCTGCGTTAACAGAATTGCCCTTCCAGCATTATGTAGGAGTCCGCGAAGTTCAAGTAAATGTCGCACTCTTCCGGCCCTATGTCGATGATTTCCACTTCCAAGACCCATACTTGTCTGAAAATTGTCACGTTGATGGTAGCTTTCCGACTACCTAAAAAATGGTTTTCCGAGCAGCTCGAGCTGCCAATGATGCTTGCCATCGATTAAATCTTCCAATCGTGAATCCGTGATGGTTTTCAGTATGATAGTGGGTTTTTTTGGAAGTTTTTGCAGCTCATGTGGTACTTCCATGTTCATGTTTGGAACCTGTTCTGTTTGGCTTTCCGGCGGACGGTTGTTGTCTCCAGTTCCCCGTTGCCGCCGGTTCCTGCTTTATTGAATGGCATACTGCTGCTCACTCCTATTTCCTTGAAACTGTAGTCCACTCTGGAGTCGCCCGCCATCGCTCTCTCTGTTTGAGTTTTGTTTCAACCAGACTTCTCGGTCGTGACCTCTCGCTGCATGCCACTGGTTACGCCGCTCCCGATCCCCGATCCTTCGGTCCGTATTCATTCCTTTGTCCCTCAAATTAGTTTTGCTGGCGGTCACTTTCCCAAACTATTATTGGTTTGTAACCATCGGGCTGATAAGGTGGAATTCTGTCGTCGTAAACACAAAATCTTTCTTCACCGTTGTTTTGTCCGAAACGCCCCTTCGTTTTTTGGTAATTCGGATCAAAATGATTTTCGCTATAGTTATCACAGTTTTGTCGCTGCTCACCGTGCAGGCTGACCAAGTCGATAATGGCGTTCGGCAAAAGTTCTACTAGCGAGCTCTGCGGTTTTTTTTGCAAAAGGATTTCCACTTCAATGACTTTTCTAGACATAATCAGAAAATCTTGAAGTGTTTTTGGAGCCATTGTGGTTACGTCACAGAACAGATTACCGTGAAATTTTCTATTTAGTATTTCCGCATTTTCCAAGTCGGTAAATGCTTTCCCAAGCTTTCCAGAACATCGTAGAGCTTCATCCCTTCTTCGAAGTAGGTGTTGATTGACTTAGTATCTTTCATGACCCGTCTTGTCAGTGCTGTTTGTTGGTAATCTATTTTTTAACAGGAGGTCGTTAGCTCGGCCCAGGTCTGTGGAATGACGTTTCGTACATATCAGTACTCTGCTCCATTTCCTTCTTCCAGGGAGAGTGGCAGCATTGCAAGCAGATCCTCGTCCGTCTATTTCTGGGCATGTCTTGTCCTTTCGTTATGTCGGAGAAACATATTGATTTTTTTGGTATCCTTGTTCCCAAGTTTCAGCATCACGACTGGTCCCCTAATTGCCATTTGACTTTTCTGGGTAATCACCATGTCTGCAATTGTCTTGACCGTGACTCCCCCGTGAGTTGTGGCGGCCAACGAAGTCGAATGCCGATGGCGGTGCGAAACGCTGCTGTTGCCGCTACTTCAACTATTCGTCTCGTTGTCACTTGGCATTCTGAGAGGAAGTCCTTTCTTTCCTGCACAATAACTTTCCTCCAGAAATCTTTGCATACACCGTTTACACCACCCGTAAAAAGCAAGGAGTGGTAGTCACGACCAACTTTCGAGCGAACCAGACACTCCATAAAGAAAACTGGCAGCCTACTCGTCGCGGTATATAAGAGTACTCGTACCTTCGAACGGTGAGGAAAGCACAAGATCTAAAAAAACTGGTGCGATTGGTCCTAAGGATCACTCCACGAGTTAGACAGGGCGTGCACTTCCTTGTATAGTCGTCATTGCTATTCGGAACTAATTGTTAGGTCTACCAACTGGAAGTTGGTGCGAAGTCGACGGAATAATAACAAAAACGAACAATACTAAATTATTAACCTACAACGCGAGGAAGGCCAAATTGTTAGTTCTTTCCTCCTTCTTTGTACTCTCTGGAGTGTGTGTTAAATTGTAATATCAATGAAATATTACGTAGTTACCGTTACTAACATGCCTGCACAATTCGCACTGTTGCAACAATTTGAACAAATAGTCATGCACCGGAATAGCACCATGTTTGCCTTAGATGCCCACGAATTACGGAAATATTGCGCCGTCATGTGTATAATCGCCAAGCGATAGCGGCATGATTGTAAATGGCCAGACACCTTCTTCAGGCCGTTCCTTTTTGTGTTTACGGTGGTCAATATTTAATAGTTTAGGTATTGTCCGAAAAATCGTGATAAAAAATGGATACCACCGGAACATCCGAACCAACACCCCTCCAACAAAGGCAACCGCCAGAGCATATCTCATATGATGTTACTGTAGATAAACTTAAAACAACAATGCATGCAAAGTTGTCTTTCTTGGCTAGATAATTTTTATAGGACCTTTCAACTATTGCTTAGTGCGTATAAGAATAGTAAGGATATTATGCAAATTGTGTCACTTTGGGTGGAATTACAACTGACTAGACTATACTGTACTGCCATCCTTTGTTTCAGACTGGTCTCTGGTTGTTGACGTTCTACAATCGAGCTGGTGAAGCCTTGGTGCTGCCTTAATTTTTTTCCAAAATGGTTTTTGGAATTGTCCTTCTAATCGGTCTCGCTTTCGGTAAGCAAAATTCCCTCATTCATGCCATCAATTTGAAACAATAATTTTTTTTTGTTCAGGGTTGATCGCAAGGTTGAATGGCGCCCTTGCGCTAGAACCGGTGCCGGTCTACAAGTGCCCGGTGGGGTTCACGAACGACTGCGGGACCTGTCTAAAGATCACTTTGTCTGACGCTACGTGGAACGTCGCAAAAGACAACTGCATCAGTTTGGGGGCAAATCTTGTGACCATTCGCAACGCTGATCAAAATCGGTGTATCATAAAATATACTTCGGCGGGAGCCTTTTGGATAGGGCTCTACAGCCCCGCAACTGCTACTCCTGAACTGGACTGGGAGTGGAGATGGATCAATCCAATGAGCGTTCCTCAACCTGCGGATTTTCTAAACTTCGCGCCCGGTAACTAGCCGTAACTTAAAGGTCACGACGATGTTGGACCAGTACAGATTAGGATTAGTACATGCAGGGAAGCTTGTCAATTAAAGGCGGAAGATCAAACTTGCAGAAATATCTAATGAATTTTGCCGGGTCTTTTTTGATAACGTTATAAAGCACATGAAAGTGTGAGGGTCGCAATGGTAGGGGCTACCAGGTACTTAGAATATGTACTGTCAAAACATCCCCTTCTCCATCCGATTCTGGTTGTTCCTCATTTCTTTTAAAATTAAAAATAAAATTATCTCTTAACTCAGCGTGGCCGCCACTCAGACAGACCCCTAACTGTTTGAGCTCATTACATTGACTCGCATCCTTTTTAAAATGTCTTCTATAAGTACTATAGACACATAGGCACATGCGCAGCATCCTTTTGAATATGAGTGTGCCGATTTAATGATGATTCTGAAGACGACCCGAAACAATGGTTCTGCTGGGCTTGTTTGTGGTTGCAAAAAGTGCCCAACGATTGCAGTCTATATCTCACATTATATTCTAAAACTTTTTAGGCAGCCCTGACCTTTACGGCGACCCTGACTTGGAACACGAGCGATGCAGCGAAATTTGGAGTGGCAAGGGCATCTGGAATGGCAAATGGAATAACATGCCATGCGATATATCGCCGTATAGCTTCCACGACTGGGCCCCCTTTTTAACTAAAAGCTTCGGTTTCATCTGTGAGGCCGATCGCCATTTAGTCCAACCAGTAGTCATGTGTCCGCCAGCTGCCGTACGTTCTTAAGTGGAATACATTCTGCACGCTCTCTTTGATTGGGTGAAATTCGAGTTTGTTATTTTTATTGAGGAAAGAGAGCAACTTGTCAGTGTGCAGAGACATTAGAAGCTAGAAGTGGTGCGCGTCTTCGAAACTTTTGGCTGAAGTCTTTGTCTTCATTTGGACAATCCGATTCAGTTATCGAATCATTCCCGCTTTTCAATTAACTTTTAATGGCAAATTATCTTCTTCGGCAAAGAAACTGCATATCACCCTGACAGGACTCTGGGTTTTCAATAATTTTCTCATATGTGCAAGCAATTTGCAAGTCGATTCATTGAAAAATTGAGGAAGAGCTGTTCAGCGTTTGCGGGTAATAATAATCGCCCAATTTCCCAGTTGGGGTCATACGTCAGCTGAAGATCTCGGTAAACTTCCTCTGTGGTAATGCGGTCGAATGCAGATATCTGCGGCCATAATAAACAGCTCTATATCAGGTATTTTTTTGTCCATAAACTTAGCACGAAACCGCTTCTCCCCGAAACAGCGCGACCATTTCTTCCCCTTCTTCCCAACGACTCGAATTTTTGTCCACTAGTAGACAGATGCCTTTTTCAACCTAATATAATTGTCAGACAAAGAACGAGCAACGAGGCGCGCCTTCACTTTCCGTTGAAGCATTTGATACGCACCCCAATGGCCGCTGTGACGTTACCCTCACCCTGACTGCCCCTCCGAACGCAACGCAATTCCGACCATGGAATTGAGGGTGTAGCTCCAACCGTTGCGCAGGGTCGGCTCATCCACTCAGCTGGTGACGGCTAACCAGTCGCCCCAATTGCCCACTTTGCTGGTGGGATTGTTTGCCGGCACAGGGCAGACCGACGATCCCGGGGATATCTTGGAGCAACAACGCAGCCGATGCCGTTCATCGCCGTGTCGTCACCCGCTTGATCTAAAGTAAAATCCAACAAATACAATGTAAATTATAAATTCTGAGCCTAAATTGAGTTAAACAAAAAATGTTTGCATTTATGTGCAAAACTTAACAATAGGCTTGTGTAATCTTATGCACAAAATTATCGTAATTTGTGCCGTGGATTTTTATAGTTCAAGCATATCTGTTTTCCTTTAAAGTGATTCAGATTTTTTATTTTATTTTTTTGTATTAAAACAAAATAAAAGTAAATGTGCTAAAATTTTATGAAAATATGTCTTACATTCGGTGTATATTTTGTTACTAACAAATTGTTGTAAAATAAATAAATTGTAAAGATACTATCTAATGTGGAAAAACGGAATGGATAACACAGGACTATCACCCCAACTCCCCTACCCACCGACAAAGGCAACCGCCACAGCATATCTCATATGATATTATTGTAGGTAAATATAAAGCAACAATGTATGCGAAGTTATCTTTCTTGGCTAAGTAATTTTCATAGGACCGTTCAACGATTGCTTAGTGCAAATAAGAATAAGGAGAACATGATGCAAATTCTGTCATTTTCTAATATCAACTTTGGGTAGAATTCAAACCAACTAGACTATACTGTACTGCCATCTCTTGCTTCAGACTGGTCTCTGGCTGTCGTCGTTCTACAGCCGAGCTGGTGAAGCCTTGGTTTTGAATTGTTTCCAAAATGGTTTCCGGAATCGCCTTCCTAATCGGTCTCGCTTTCGGTGAGCGAAATTTCCCTCATTCATGCCATCAATTTAAAACAATTACTTTTTCTTTGTTCAGGGTTGGTCGCAAGGTCTCATGGCGCCCTTGCGCTAGAACCGGTCTACCAATGCCCGGTGGGATTCACGTACGACTGCGCGACCTGTCTGAAGGTGACTGTGTCTAACGCCTCGTGGAACGTCGCGAGAGACAACTGTATCGATTTGGGGGCAAATCTTGTGACCATTCGCAATGCTGATCAAAATCGGTGTATCACAAAGTATACCTCGACGGGATTCTTTAGGATGGGGCTCTACAGTCCCGCGACTGCTACTCCTCCGAACTGGCAGTGGAGATGGATCAATCCAATGAGCGTTGCACAACCTGGGGATTTTCAAAACTTTGCGCCAGGTAACTAGCATAAACATATTTAAGATATCTACTGTCAAAACTATCACCTTCTCCATCCGATTCAGGCTATTCATGAAGGGGTTGCATCTTAAGCTGGAAGTGGTCGCTAGATGCACATTTTGAATGACGTCTCAATCTCAACATTCATCCAATGTGATAAAAAATTTTGCAGAGTAGGGTCTGTTTGTGCCAACCCATAACTTAAGTTTTATCCTTAACTTAAAGTTAAGGTTAGCCTTAACTTATGGCGCTTGATTTGTGTGTTCGGCGACCAACCATACCAACAAAATTAAATTATCAGCTGATGTAATGATCCTAAAATACAGGTTCTTAAGCAAATCAATGATAATAATTTAGTCAATCCTAAAATAATCAATTTAAAGATAAAACTGATTACCGATCTGGCCTGGATAGTGCACAAACGGGAAATACGAACAGCGATAATGAAGCGACAAATCCAGCCATTGATTGATTGATTGCGTGTACAGCTAATTCAAGTGGAAAACCAACGCTCGATCAATTGATTGATTGATCGATTGATTAATTGACAGATTGATTGATTGATGTACGATAGATAAAAGTCCAAATTAGCTTCTGAATGTTTCGAAATCAACAGTATTCTCCTGCCTCTAATAATTATTCTGAAATCCAAATATAAAATCATTCCAAGCATACAATGATTTTCGAAAAGAAACACAGCCAGTTTAAAATTTCGCAATGTGGCGGAGCGGATGCCCTCTACCGTCAGCGGAGCGGCTATCCAACGTTGAAAAAGTGCCCTCCAGAAAATAGACCGCTGAACGAGTATCAGAAAGTTCCACCTATCCCCAATAGCACCAGGAAATCCCAAAATGAATTCCCTTCCCAAATATGCATCTTCGTAAAGTTAATTGGCAGTGGGGATGTATGTGAACGATTTCAAAGGGGCCTTCCTTAAACTTGATTTTTAAGGATGAGAGTTATCGTAAACCATACCTCAAGTCGATACCCCGCCCCTTTTCGTGACGTCACACGGACTTATGGATAAGAGTTAAGGTTATGTATCGCTCCGAACAGACCCTAGTAAAGTCTTCTAAAATATAATAATTTCTCATTTCAGCGTGGCTGCCACTCAGACAGACCCTTAATTGTTTGAGCTCATTACAATGATCCGCATCATTCTTTTTAAATGTTTTCTAAAAGACATATGGGCACCTCTTTGGTCCACTGTCTGGCATGCCCAATTGGCGTGTTTTTTCTGACACGCACCGAATCAAAACGGCCGCGCATCCAATGATTTTGTATGAGAGAATACGTTTCATTGGCCCGGTCAATTAGACTGGCCAATTTTCTCAAGCAAAGGCAGATATAATACAGTGGCCTGTTAACATCTGGCTTGATATTCGCCCCGACAAACAGTGATGACAAATACTGATATGAGAATTCGGCCCATCCTCGGCATCGCACTTGAATTGGTTCATTCAACGCTTGCAGGTGGCCGATGGATTGATTAATGTTTGACGGGCCGATTGGGGCGCTTTTTTTTAATCACTCTCACTTTTTAATCTACAACATGTTTGTGGCTGGTTATTATTTTCATGTTTTGCAAGGGCGACAAAAGGCGTCCAGCACATGGCACACGCGCAGCATCGTTTTGAAAATGAGTGTGTCGATTTAATAACGACTTTGAGGACGAACCGAAAAAATAGTTTTGCTTGTTACTTTTGTGGTCGCAAGAAGTGCCCAACGCACATGATAGCAGTCTATATCTCACATTATCTTCTGAAACTTTTTAGGTCAGCCTGACCTTCACGGCAGCATCGTTGGTGCAGCACATGAGCGATGTGGCGAAATTTTGCTGAATGGCGACTGGAATAACGCCCCATGCGATTCGTCGCCATATAGCTTCCACAGCCCAGGCGCACATTTTACTGGAAGCGGTGGTTTCATCTGTGAGGCTGACCGCCAGTTAGTCCCACCAGTGATCGAGTGTCCCCCAGCTCCCACTCCCATTACGGTTACATGTTCGCGAGGCAACCTGACGGTTCCAAAAGTCGACCTCGAAGAAGACGAACTCTTGACTGGTCGCGCCGAATTCATCGGGGATCAAAGTGGTAAATGCCGTCATATCGGCTTCCTCCTGCACCATTGGGTTGTCGCCGAAGCGAAAACTCTCCAACGATGGGAACGGTCGATTCGAGACAGTAATAACGCCCACGTGACCTGCCGAGCGAACGGGATCATTGAATTGTCCGATCGAGAACCCGACAGTGCGGAGATTCTGGGACTGACCGTGGAGACGGCATTCACGCCCAAATGTCGTGACTTTTTCTATAAGTTTGTGGGGCAGTTGTTGGCTGTTTAAGAGCCGCCCTTTGATGTGTATTGTCCGGTAGGGACCTGGAGAAAGCTTGGATTACTTCGGGTAGTAATAGACTTCTAATCCTTCTGATTTTAAGTTCGGTATAAGCCGTAGTTTTCGATGTGGAAAATTTTTTGAACCCTCCCTTTGATTGAATGAAATTCGAGTTTGTTATTGGGGAAAGAGAGTAATGTGCACAGAAATCAGAAGCTAGATGTGGGTGTGCATCTTCGAAGCTTTTGGCCGGAGTCCTTGTCTTTATTTCGACAGTTCAAATCAGTTTCCTTCGTAAAAGAATTTCCACATCACACTGACGGGACTCTGGGTTTTCAATAGTTTTCTCGATTGCGCAAGAAAGTTGCAATCCATCATGATCGGAGCCATTTGTCGCATATTCAGTCCGCATACCAGGTGCGGGAAAGCTTTTGGCACTGGCCTTCGCAGGCCCTTGCCTGAACTCTATGATAAAATATTTCCTGCACTGGAAAGCCCACTTTGATGGCTATCCGAATCACTTTCAAAATTGAGATTCAGGTTGTTGAATCAGAAGTTGTTTCGAAAAACCCAAAGACCAACACTGTTAAAATTTGTCCCATGGACCATATTTCAGATCTCCCTCAACTTTAAAGCGAATCTATAAAACAAAAACGGCAAACTATAGATCTATGTTAGCGTACTGTAAAAGAAAAAAATCAGAAATAATCAATCAATCGTGCACTACTTAGTTGAGGGAGACCTTTTTTTAAAAAATGTAAACATTTTCAGACTCAAAAGTGGTGTACGGGTCCACGCTAATAACTTTCTCAATTGTTACGCTATTGGGATAATTTCAATCACATTAAAGAACCAAATTATTGCACCAAATGTGTTACTAAAAAACAGTGTTGTTTTATTTTAGGTCTCCAGTTTTGGTCTAAAGTTAGGGATGCGGATTTAAAAAACTGGCTGAACTTAAGCCTGCGAGATTTTCTTTTTTCTCAAAATCAAAGTTGCCGTCAAATTGATTTTTTCTTTTGCATGGGATAATCCCATTAAAGTACTACAACACATGTCTTTTAAATTTTTTGTTGCTCACGCTCTGCTTCGAGAAATGCGAACCATTTTTGATCTGGGTCAGCGAACTTGGCAAAATCTACCATTAACCAGGCCACGCTTAATTTTAGGTGCTGCCACAAACCAATGCATAGCACCTGTCCTGCTCCTGCCCCAACGTCGAACCAAGCAAGTGTTTCACAGACCTATAGGTCGTCTTTAGAAATAGAGCATAACTTTTTTTATCAGTTCATATATGGTTACATTCAGCAATTTTAGTGTAGTGCCAAAAGTTCTCCCGCACCCGGTAACTCAAACACAAACACCCCAGAGTCAACAATTTTGCCTAAGGCTGTGAATAAACGTGCGTCGAAGTAAAACAAACGCACAGGTGAAGGGGCGTTAGCTTCTGCATGATCAGTGCAATTGTGTCGCCAATCCGTGTTTGCGCAAACCCAAAAGCTAATCTCGCAAACAAATGACGTGATATTGAGTATGTTTGTAGCTTGAGCAAGAATTACGCATTATACGCCACAATATTATTTTGGCCTTCCTACTAACATCATATTTCTGCTTGATTCAAGTTTGCGTTCTCTTCTAGAAGATTTCCTGTTGTGTTAATTGATGTAGAGTCACGACGAAAATTATTGGAGAAGTCTGTTGTTTTGACGCGTGAAAAAATTGTATAGTTCTCCCATCATTAAGCGATCGCGCCAGAAAACCGTCCGCGCGAGATGCTCCGGGACCTAAGTAGATCGCCCCTCCAATATACACGGCCTGATATTCTTTTCAAGTGATATGCGAGGTCGATGGAATAATTACTGAAAAGGACAATTCGTGACGTCAAAATTATATTACTGAGCTACAAGGCAGGGAGGGCAAACTTTTCTCAATGGTCAGCTATAAGCGTTAGTTTTTTCTTTCTTGTTTGTACTCTCTGAAGTGCATGTTTAATTGTAATATCAATGGGCAATGAAATATGACGTAGCTACCGTTACTAACATCTCGTCACAACGTCACAATTCCCACTGTTGCAACAATGTGAACAGTTAGTCAAACAACGGGAAAGCACCATGTTTGCATTAGATGATCACGAACTGCGGAAGTGTCGCGCCTTCATGCGTATAATCACCAAGCGATAGCGGCATAATTGTAAATAGCTGGACTCACATTCTCCAAGCCGTTCCTTCTTTCGTTTACGGTGGTTCAGTATTCTTCAATTTAGAAAACGTCTAAAAAATGTGTGATAAAAAATTGATTCCACCGGGACACTACCCCCAACCCCCCCCCCCCGGACAAAGGCAACCGCCACAACATATCTCATATGATATTTTTGTAGGTAAACATAAAGCAACAATGCATGCAAAGTTATCTTTCTTGGCTAAATAATTTTCATAGGACCGTTCAACGATTGCTTACAAGGGGCTCCCCCCACTCTGACCCAAAATCTCTTACTTCTACTGCATTTCAAAAATGCGTAAAAATGTGCTCTTGCTCTCTCCGTTGAGAAAAGTTCCCCGTTTCCAAAACTTGTATTTTTAAAAAATAAAAAACTCTTCAGAGGTGGTATATAGAGGGCGCTATACGTGTTACCATCTGCCGTTTAGACTGATTGATGTATTTGGAGGAAAGCAAAAACGTTTGAAATTATGCATGCAAAGAATCCCTGTGACATTGTCGATTGATTAATTGATTTTGCAATAAGTATGAAAAACTTCGTAGGATTAAATTTCGATGCGAGTGCTCAATTTTTAAATCATTTTCGTGTCAGCACAACTTATTTCACTTTAACGAAGTTTTCAGCTTATTGTACTACACAAGTTTATAGTACGAATATGGATGATTTCGAACTAGTTTATGATAATGGGCTGCCTTGTGATGTTTCCGTGACTGATGAGGAGCTGATGGTGCTTGACGATCGGCTGATGGATGTGGACGAATCAGACAATTCGGCGCCCGAATCATCTTCCCACGAAGTGTTTGAGCCAAATTCCGACCATGGAAACCTCAAGCGGGGATCTGGATGGAAGAATGCACCAAGTCTGGAGTACAAGATGCAGGCGGTTGCGTATTGGAAGTCCGGGAAAAAAAGCGATTATCTCTTCCAAACGTTCAGAACAGATTCGTACTAGTGACATCGAAGTCATTGCTTTTTAAATGGGCTCAGCAAATTGATCCGAAGTCACGACTGGGAAAGATGCGAAGAATTTTTGAGATTACCAAGGCAGCATTTGATAAGGTAAGTTCTACTTGTGCTTGATTGGTTGATTTGTTTCAACGTGTTGCCACATTTTTATCGTGCGCTCAAACGATTGATTGATTGATTGATAATGCATATGCAGGCAGAAGGCGAACTTACCATCATCCACGACTGCGACCTCACCAAATGGGCTAGAGATGCGGCGGGGGAGGTTGAGCTGAGTTCTTTCCGAGTCTCCAAACACTGGATCCAGCGCTTCAAAAAGCTGAACAATATTGGCGACAGAAAAATCACTGAATACGTCACGCGGAGGATGGTAGAGAATGAGGCGGACCGTTACATCGCTGCGGCTGATTTTGTGCAGTATGTCAAGGAACTCATCACGTCGTACGGACCTGACTGCGTGCTGAATGCCGATCAGAGCGGCTTTCAATACGAAATCCATTCGGGGAGAACGTTGCGGACGCGCGGTATAATTTGTCTGTCTGTCGGTTGATTAGTGGGTCGGTTTGTCGGTCTGTCTGTCGGTCTGTCTGTCGGTCGGTCTGTTTGTCTGCGTATCTACCTGCCTACATGTCTATGTTTCGGAATGCCTCTGCTTTTACATGTATTGTCAATCATTGTTTAGTCCGACTTTCCGACCTTTTAGGTACGAAGAAAGTGAAAGCTTGTGTCCAGTCGATTTCCAAGATGACGCATTCATACACAATCATGCCCATTATTGATGCCAACGGCAAGTTGTTTTCGCCTCTTTTCATTGTGATGAAGGAGGTGACGGGTGACACCTTCGGTCCTCAAGTCCAGCGGGATCTTTTTACGGCGCCTAATATCCTGGTCACTGCGTCCAGTTCCGGCAAGATGAAGAAGGAGCACCTCAAGGTGTGGTTGGAGGAAGTTTTTTTCCCGCATGTTGGTGATCGGACTGTTCTTGTAATTGATTCGTGGTCCACTTACAAGAATACGGCGCTGTTGGACGCTGCCACACCTGAGGGTCGCCACGTCCAAATCGTCACCGTTCCACCTAAAACCACGCCCTTGTGCCAGCCGTTGGATGTCTTCGGTTTCCGAATGTGGAAAACCTTTGTCCGAAAGATCTGGGACTGGGTTGTTCGTGACGACATCCAGTGCGAACTGCACCTGCGGAACGCGGCGCTAAAACTGCAGTCATTGGTGCACAATCAGTTCAGTAGTCCGCGTTTCCGGGAAATGTGGAAAGTTGGGTGGACACACCCAGGGTATTTTGAGAACGATGAGCATGTAGAGTTTAAGACACCGTCTCAATTTTGTTTCGAAAGTGATGCTGCAAAGGAGAACCGCCGGTGTTCGGTGGCTCCATGCGAGAAGACTCACTTTTTGACGTGCGCTTGGTGTAAGGCTACCTTGTGTTTCGAGCACTTTTTCCAGTGCAATCATTTCTGCGAAGTTATAAATTAGAGGTTCCGGTTTCTGTGTGTTTATGTTCTATCTTGATTAACAATTGAATCTGGTCAACATATCATTTTATCATGATGTGACGCTGCTATCTGTTACCTATGCTAGAATACGGTCAGACAGCATAATTCAGCAATCAATCAACATAAATTGTGGTAACATAAGTAGCGCCCTCTATGTGCCACCTCTGAAGAGTTTTTTATTATTTTAAAATACAAGTTTTGGAAACGGGGAACTTTTCTCAACGGAGAGAGCAAGAGCACATTTTTACGCATTTTTGAAATGCAGTAGAAGTAAGAGATTTTGGGTCACAGAGTGGGGGGAGCCCCTTGTTAGTGCAAATAAGAATAAGGAGAACATAATGCAAATTCTGTCATTTTCTAGCATCAACTTAAGGTAATATTCCAACTAAGTAGACTACATTGTAGTACCATCCCTTGCTTCAAACTGGTCTCTGGTTGTCGACGTTCTACAGCCGAGCTGGTGAAGCCTTGGTGCTTTCTTGATTTTTTTTTCAAAATGGTTTCCGGAATTATCCTCCTGATCAGTCTCGTTTTCGGTAATCAAAACTCCCCTCATTCATGCCATAATTGAAAACCCCTTATTTTTTCTTTGTTTAGGGTTGGTCGCAAAGTTGGATGCCGTCCTTGCGCTAGAACCGGTGCCGGTCTTTCAATGCCCGGTGGGGTTCACGTGGGACTGCGGGACCTGTCTGAAGGTTACTTTGCCTGACGCCACGTGGAACGTCGCGAGAGACAACTGCATCGATTTGGGGGCAAACCTTGTGACCATTCGCAACGCTGATCAAAATCGTTGTATCACAAAATATACCTCGGCGGGAACCTTTTGGATGAGGCTCTACAGCCCCGCGACTGCTACTCCTCCGAACTGGCAGTGGAGATGGATCAATCCAATGAGCGCTGCTCAACCTGTGGATTTTCAAAACTTCGGGCCAGGTAACTAGCCGTAACTCACAGGTCACGACGATGTTGCCCGTATACCTCTGGATGACATCATATCAGCTAGTGGCTGCACAGATTGGGACCAGTACATGCAGGGAAGCTTGTTAAATAAGGGCGGAAAATCAAATTTGCAGAACTATATAATTAATTTGCTGAATAATATAATTAGTTTGCTGGGTGGTTTTGATACCGTTATAAGGCACATGCGTGTGGGGGGTTGCAGTGGTAGGGGCCAGCAGGTGTTTATAATACGTACTGTTAACAACATCACCTTCTCCATCTCATTCAGGTTATTCATGAAGGGGTTAAACCTTAATCTGGAAGTGCTTACTAGATGCATATTTCGAATTACGTCTCAATCTCAACAGTCATCCATTGGGATGAAAAAAAAATCCGAAAATCTCTCAAAATAATTTCTAATCTCAGCGTGGTCGCTACTCAGACAGACCCCTAACTGTTTGAGCTCATTACAGTGACCCGCATCCTTTTTAAAATGTCTTTTAACAATTCCGTTCACACCTCTTTTGTCCACTGTTTGGCATGCCTAGTGGGCGTGTTTGTCTGAAACGCACTGAATCAAGACGGCCGGGCATCCGATGACCTTGTATAAGAGAATGCATTTGATTGGCCCAGTCGATTTGGCATTTACTAATGCAAAGGCTGATATATTAGAGTGGCTCGTTATCATCGGGCTTGATACTCGCCCCGACAAACGGCAACAAAAAATACTGATATGAGGCAAAACATTAATTGGGCCCACCCTCGACATCGTCCTTAAATCGGCTCACTCAATGCTTGAAGGTGCTCGATGGATTGATTAATGTTTGACGGGCCGATTGTGGAGTGTTTTGCTCTCTACAGCGTATTCGTGGCTGATTTATATTTTTAATTTTTTGCAAGGCCGACAAGAGGCGTCCAGCACATGGCACATGCGCAGCATCGTTTTGAAAATGAGTGTGCTGGTTTAATGATGATTTTGAAGACGAGCTGAAACAATGGTTTTGCCTGGCACGTTTGTGGTAACAAGAAGTGATTAACGCACACGATTGCAGTCTATAGCTCACATTATGTTCTGAAACGTTTCAGGTCAGCCTGACATTCACATACTCCCTGACGCGGTACAAGAGCGATGCGGCGAAATTTGACCGAATGGCGACTGGAATAACTTACAATGCGGTACACCGCCGTATAGCTTCCACAGCTTGGACATACATTTTACTGGAGTCGGCGGTTTCATCTGTGAGGCCGACCGTCAGTTAGTTCAACCAGTGGTCGAGTGTCCGCCAGCTCCCACTCCAATTACGGTTACATGTCCGCCAGCTTCCACTCCGATTACGGTTACTTGTCCACCAGCTCCCGCTCCCATTACGGTTACATGTTCCCGAGGCAACCTGACGGTTCCAAAAGTGGACATCGAAGAAGACGAACTCTTGACTGGTCGTGCCGAATTCATCGGGGATCAAAGTGGCAAATGTCGACATGTCGGCTTCCTCCTGCACCATTGGGTTGTCGCCGAAGCGAAAACTCTCCAACGATGGGAACGGTCGATTCGAGACAGTAATAACGCCCACGTGACTTGCCGAGCGAACGGGATCATTGAATTGTCCGATCGAGAACCCGACAGTGCGGAAATTCTGGGACTGACCGTGGAGACGGCATTCACGCCCAAATGTCGTGACTTTTTCTATAAGTTTGTGGGACAGTTGCTGGCCGTTTGAGAGCCCCCCCCTTGATGCGTACTGTCCGGTAGGGACCCGGAGAAAGCTTGGATTGCTTCTGATAGTAATAGATTTATAACCCTTCTGATTTTGAGTTCGGTTCAGTGTAGGCCGTAGTTGCTTATGTGGAATAAATTCGGCACCCTTTCTCTGATTGGACGAAATTATCAAAATCGAGTTTGTAATTAGGGGAAGAAGAACGCGCGAGATTCTTCTTGACCGAAGTAGCTCGCCCGTCCAACGTAAACAGCCTGATATTCTTTTCGACCCGGAAAGTGGACGATTTCGCTTTGCTCTCGTGGATGAGAGAAACTCGGTCGACGAAACACAAATTCGACCAACTCATCATCTGGAGAACGCATTGATATCAAAGGACAAATGTGATTGACTAATGTGAAGCTCTGAGGCGCAAACGAGAAAGAGCAAAAATATGTAAGTTGCTGCTACACAATCACGCACAAGAAGAAAAATCAATGTTTTCGCGCGATCTAAGGAGCACACAAAATATAGCAAGACTAATGTTCCGAAACAATATTCCAATGCAACGCCCAGATTGTCGCAGCCAACAAAATGTCAGAAACTCTGCTTCTGAATGCGGTTGAAGAGCAGGGCGTTCCATGAAACTCCTCCCAAATTCTCCGCCGTTCGCCAAAGTTTGCCTCCTTGCGTATCCATTGTGCGTCTTGATTGAGTTCGAGGTACCCGCCATAGGGAATTCCCTCGGAACTTCTGCTCATTACACGCACAATTAGACCAAAAACAAACAGTACAAGCAGAGACGCATCCAGGGGGGTGACAACCTAAGCAACTCCCCTGGGGCGCCCCCTGAGGATCCAAGATGAGTCCGGACTCCTAACACTGCCAGTTGATCCAGAGTTTCATTCTTAACAAAAGATGAATTTGGGATTAGAGTAAATAATACTTAGTAAATATATAACTATTAAAATAAGTTTGTTGTTACCATAGATTGAATTAAATTTCTATATTTAGTTTTTATCATTCACCTTAACCCCAGACATCTTCTTTGCTAAGTATAAAGTTTTGCATCGAATGGCAATGCCAGAGGTTCAGACTTCTACTAGACCCTCAGGGGCACCCCCAGGGGAATTGTTTGGATTGCTATCTCTGGTAATCGGCACGCGCCTCGGAGTACAGGAAAAAGTATTCAGCATCTGGTTCAGATTTAAAATACCTGTTGTACACGATCCCGCGTAGCAGTGAGTCAGCGATTCAGTGGCGGTATCATTCATCTTCTCCTTCAACAAGTAGTCCCAGGGACCGCGAAAAATAAAGCTAGTGTGCATGACATGAAACGCTCCTAGAAAACATATTTGCGTGACCTATTTTGGGAAGTGCTGCATCGTAACACATAGTGCATGAGTGTCGCGACTAGATATACCATTGAGTAACTATTATCACTATCATTAGTAATCCATTGTCTTGATCGTCGTTTTCCATTAGCTACTTCTTTGCTATTTCTTTAACTCTTGGCCACCTTGCTTCTCTCTGGTCTCTTATCTTCGGTACTATATAATCTGATGGTGTGGTGTATTGTGTTGACAGTTCATACAGTCCATAATAATATACTTTCTCTTTTGTGCTACGCTGCATGAGCCTGAGGCACGCCTTACCCAATTATTCAAATCCCGGGTCGTACGATATCTGTTACAGCACATTATTGCCGTTAGACGAATTGTTGTACAAAGCGAATTCTGCCACTGATCCCAGTCGAAAGGTGACGTCGGTTGTTATCTAAACAGGCCCATAAAAATGAGTGAAAAATTTAATTTTTGACAACCTACAAATTTTTCAATATAAAGAATAAGAATATAAAGAATTTTAAAACTGATCTTTTTGAAATTCAGTTTGAAAGCGATTGGCATCAGCAGAATTTTGTTTAGACGTCAGGGGGCCGAGTACAGGTCATTGTCTAACCCAACCGGAAACGTACATATAATATTCCAGTGATGACTCATAGCTCCGCCCTCTGACATCCGAAAAAGATTCTGCTAATGCCAAACAATTTGAAATTGATTTTTGAGTTAAAAAAGTATCAAAGTTCGTTAAATTAAATTATTCCTAAAAAAAGAAGTTTTTACGGTCAAAATCAGAAAAAATGGAATCTTCCAGTATTTTTCCAACTTCAAAACTCTCGCTCAAAAACGTTTTCATATCCCTAAAGATGAAATTAATTTTCAAAATCATTATAATTATAATTCTATTAAAGAAATATAAAGCGGAGACATCTTCTGAAAATCGGCCCAAGTCAATTCACATTTTAAATAGAATTCACACTCCGCCCCTCGACATTCAAAAACGATTCTGTTAGTGCCAAGCAATTTGAAGCTGATTTTTGAGGGAGACAGTATTAAAATTTGTTAAATTAAATTATTATTAAGAACTGAACCCTAATAAAAATCTGAAACAGATGTCCTCTCTTTATACGCGGCGTTCATTGGGAGGGGTAAATTTTTACTGGTGGAGGTACAAAATTTGCTCCACGCGAGTAAAAAAACTATGCCCGGTGTAAAGAGAGGTAAAAAAATGTCTTAGGAAATGTCCTGCAGGACAAAAAAGCTAAAGCTAAGGCAGGCAAAATTTACTCTCCGAGTGTAAAAAGTACACTTTTACCATAACGCAGGTAGAAAAATACCCTCGAAATGTCCTGAACGGTGCAATTGCCTTCCGGTTAAGGAGTTTTTCACTTTTTACGTACATTAAATGCCATAACAGACAGAAATTTCCCTCAGGGAAGACAATTTTATTCTTCTCCTGCACAAATTCACCAGTCAAGAACATAATGGACACTTTTTTCCAGCACACTTGCGCAATGCCCAACGCTCTGCAACTGGAAACTGATCAAAATAAAATAAATTAATTCAATGTTGCGCTTTTTATTTCGGACTTCCTGATGGATCCCGATAATTTTTTTGGTGATCCAAGGATAATATGTGTATCGGAGGCCCTTCAGCGTTTCATGGAACAGGAAGGCAGGGAGGATTTGCTGCCCCACCGCACTGTTTTTGATGACGGCCTGGAAGACGTAATTGCTGATCGCCTCGATGACGAGGTTTACGGGCAGCATATATTTATACCTCCGGTTACACTTCCTATTGCACCTCTCGCTATACCTCCGGAGTATATATTATCATTGGGGGAAGAACTGATTATTCTTCTTCACATATAGTTAGAAGAAAAATAAATTGGTGATGCCGGTTTGCTCGCCCCATTACAATCCCGTTCATTAGTTCCTGTTGCGTTGACGCTTCCGTGAGGTTATATCGTCCTGTTTGTGTTCAGTTCAGTTGCCCTTGAAAGGTCATTGAGTGATTTGCAGAACCCTCACCATTTGGTGCAACGGCGTTGAATCTTACCTTCCTTTGCCGAATTTTGCGGGACTCTTGTGGGCGAACCGTTCTCCTGTCTGTATCGCCGATGATTCAAACCGCCTACTGAATGTGCTAGGACGATATAACCTCACGGAAGCGTC
>LRSR01003407.1:0-13294 GCA_001579985.1 Hypsibius dujardini
ATTAGGGTCGAGAAATCCCTTTCGCTCAAGCTGAGCAGAGTTTTCAGTTTGGGATAACTCTTCTTGAAGGAGTTTAGCTTGTGCAGGATATCTGCAAATTAAATTTATTCAACAAACTGTCAGACCTGTTTCCAAAAAGTGAAGTACTGGGAGCTTTATTCCAAACTCGCTAGGATGTACAACATGCTTTCAAAATCAGAAGCCATACAAAAATAATGAGATGAAGAAGTTTTGCTGAGAGATCCAGTTCAACCTATGTTCTGTCAAGGAATAGCTTCGTGTCGTATTCTAAACCACAATGCAATTCAATCTTTCCACATTTCAAAACGGGAGATGAAGAACTAGATAAGGTTCTTTTTTCGCGAATTTACGCCAGAGTTTTCGCTAGCCGTTCAGCATTGCTCGCGAAAGCCGCAACAATAAAATATTATTTATGACACAGCGCTCTCAAATTCAGCAATAATTTAAATTTTTTGAATTTATCGAGTGAGTGGTTCCAATTCCATGATTGTTCGAAAACAAACTTCATAAATTTGGCTCGAGAACTCAAAAATGCCTGCCTGCTCTTTGGTTCTAAAAAGGGAAAATGAGTAAATGTGACTGGCTATTATTACGCAAACGTAATTGAGCGAAATATAACTCTGGTAAGTGCATCTCAACGTATGTGCACGTGAGCTTTAGTTCAATTTATTCTTAGCAGCTAATATTATTGTGGAAAAATAGTAGTTGAGGCGGAGTTAGACGTTTTCAACAAATTAGTTTAAACAGAAAACTGAACGGTTGAGTTTGTGGTTCAACTTAATTCATGCAAATTAATTTCAGTTTAAATATCGAATTTTGCTTTATTAATTTGACAGATGTTAGAAAATGTTCTAATATATTCTTTTTTAGTATAGGTTCACATAGGTTTTAGTATAGGTATAGGTCTGATTTCTTTCCAGCATCATAAAGAAAATCAAATTCTTTTGGATGATTTTGTGATTCGAATAAACTGTTGGGCGAAAGCCAAATAACAAGAATTTTTTTTAGCTTAGTCAAAACAACGTTATTGGTAAATTTGCTGCGGAACAACATTTTTTTGATCTGAGAAATTGAAAAAATGTCATTTTTTATCATCCCGCAGATATCGCGCTGGTCTCTCCATTGTTTTTAAATTATTTATAACGTTTTCTGTTTGTCTTGTGCGCTTAGGGTGCGCCTAGGTCGTAAAAATCCGGAAAGATAACTTGGTCGGAAGTTAAAATTCTTAAATAGGGCGACAAAGATTAGAGATCTTGTAGGAAATTCATTAAACGTAATTGGAAAGCGAGTTGTACCCAACACACTATGGGAAAGGGACAACTCCTACACATTATAAAACCATAAATGTGTAGTGAGTTGTCCCGTTTCCACAGTGTGTAGGGGACAACTCGCTACAAGTAAAACTCTCATTGTTCTCAGGCGGCTTCTTTGTGTAGTGAGTTGTCATTGTCACCCCGAGGACTGTTTAAGTTGATGCCCCGTTTTTGAGAGTCGTGAGTGAGCAAGTCATCTTGAGCATCGATCGATCAAAGGCATGGTCCAGTCTGCGCGTCAGCCAATCAGTCGACGCGGTTTTCTAATATATTTGAAATATAGATGAAAAATTCCTAGCCACCTTTATCCCCCCATTTTATTTTTCTTTTCTAGAATACATGAAACAGAGTAAAAAAAGGGTTCTGGAATAGCTTTCAAACGGAAATTCTGTTTTGAACTAAATTCTTTTTTCAGTACAAGTCTCAAATTTTAAAATTTTAAATCACACTTAAGCTGAAATTTTATTTTAATTTAACATAGGCTTGGATTTAGATTTCGAACGGTAATCGTGAAAAGCGGATTTTAAGTTGTCTAACCTGCCCTTAAAATGGTATTTTTTTATAGTGTGATAAATAATTTTATATCGAAATGAACTGTAGGTTAATCATATGCCTCCACCCTCGGCGTTTCTTAACTTTGAATACAGTTCGCTAGTTATTGGGGGTCTCCGCTCTAAATTTTTAATCTCAATAAATTTCCAGAAACTTCCGTACTCATTTTAATGTACTCTGTTTTTGAAAAGCATAACAAATTAACAATGAACACAACTTAAAATGTTTTGAGCAAGTGGACAATTTGTATTGCTGGTTCTCATTTGAGGACGATATGAGAGAAAGATTATTTTTCAATTCGATGTCAGTAAACAACGTATTACCTCTGTCAAACTCCGCTTGGATTATTCCAGCGCTGATGAGATTGCCTTTAACAACGTTGATATATGAACACAGGCTTGGATCTATATTTCGAACGGTATAGCGTGCTAGGCCGTCAAGATTCGTCGCTTGATACGGGTAATAACATCCGCGGTGGGGCGTTTCGAAATCTGGATCTGCGGCAATAAAAATGTTTTAGAATACAACGCCCATAATTTTTAGAACAAAACATGTCGTGGTACCTGTTCCACCGAGCGAAACGCTAGGAACGCCTGGATAGCCTGTACAACTGTACATTTTGTTGATTTTGTTGATATCGATCGGGCTAAGGTGCCGTCTTTGGCCGATCTCCCTGCCGGAATATTGTGGTTTAGGTCGGATGGTCCACTGAGTTGAGTCAACGGCAAAATCGAACATCCCGTAATGGAGGATCGAACCAAAGTCGTAAGGTTCACCAAATGCGAGACTATTGTCGTATTTCTGAAACTGGCTCTTCTCGGCTGAAAAGGGATATTTCAACAGATGGTCAGAAGTAATATAGACGCAAGACATTTACCTACTTTTGGGGATGTTGTCGAAATTGATTTCGACGAAGTCGTCTCTGTCCGCGCGAGCTTGTTCGTGATAAAAACCTTCCAAAAAAAACTATTAGTTTGATTTTTCGCACTGGATATGGGAAAGAAGTTGTACCTAGTGCGTGCATCAGTTCATGCTGCGCAATTCCATAGGTTTGGTTTATAAAACATTCTAAATATCAAAAACGGTTACTTGTGTCCGAATATCGTGTTTTCACATTTTGTTTACGTGAAAGACTGAGCAAAACTTGCTGCTCTGCTTTGTGGTAGTTTCCAATGTAAGACGTACACCTGTCAAAGTCATGTACGTTTTAAAACTTCATGATTATTTAAATATTCTATTCATGCACTGTTCTTCATTTGAAAATTAAAAACTACAGCAAACTGAAAAATTGGGATTTACCGATTGGCATCAGCAATAATCAGCAAATATTCCGTTTCTGTGGTACGTTGAACAAATCGGATGCATGTCGAATTCTCGATGCCTTCCATGGCCTTCAACACTAAATCGTGCTTGTCTTGCTCGTACACTACAAACGTTGATTTCTTGAATGTCTGTTTGAATACATATTTCACAGAGACAAATATAACTTACCGTATGTCTTGGAGAACTGGAAGGGCACTCGATTATTTTTCCATCGGAGGTTTTCATCACTGACGCCGTTTCGACCCATGTTCTATTAACAGGAGGTTCATGAAATCCAAATTCATAAGGGGTGTGATGATTTCTTACCGGGGCACTGCCGGTTTGAAGAGATCTTGCATCAATCCCGAGAATGTCGCTCTCGAATAGAGGCACCTTGGATTGAGGTACATGACTGGAATCGTCGGGTGCCAAATCTGTCAAACGGAGAAAGCTATGATAAATACAATAATACACCAACTTTCATGAGCTTTCAGTACTGGTTACAAATACTAGCATTGGAGTGTAGAAAATTGCATGAATTACCGGGATCAAAGTTGTAGGCCGGACGACCCAGTACGGGAATACTGAGGAAAAGAAATGTTATAAAATTTATCACAAGCCCCAAGTTATTTCTACCCATTTTCAGGATCCGGAGGAAGTTCCAACAACAGCATCTCCCAATAATGCAGTACTCCGCAGAACATGTATCTCGTTAGTTCTGTACTGTCGCTCGTTGTATCATGACGAAAATATTATTTGAAAGACACACGAAAATCGACGTTTTTTTTATCAGCACAAAAACCACGTCACGCCATTCTATGAGCTTGTAATTGTAGACGGGGGTTGTGACGCGTCATTAGGAAAATATTTTGCTTTATTGGACCGGTTTTGTCGAATTTAATCACAATTGTGAGTGATTCCGTCCAACGAAAGCAGGTAGACTAACACTATCTGTGAAAGCCCGCGTGTAGCACATTTTTTTGCACATGAGATGTCTTTAAGTGTTTCAAGCAAAAGTAACATACTGAACGCTCACTCATCCTTACGAATAAAGCGTCAGAATAATTACTTACCAACAACACGATGTGAAACTCTACAGGAATTTTTGCAACCGCCAGAGTCATCAAAGATAATATGATATTTTAAAGATAAAATTGAACGCTTGGAAACACTGTAAGAACTAAGGAGAAGGCAACAATCCAGTTGTAACCAAACATTGAGTTCGATTAACCGACAGGTGCCGTCATACATACTTTTATTTACACTGAACCTCCGTTTTACTACAAACCACCATATTTTATCACAAACTTTGGATTTTAATTGCTTTTTGATGGTGTTTATATCAAAACAGAAAAGCCCGCGACGCTAACAGTGTTTTATTCCTCGGCGGCGGTTCCTTGCAAACCATGAACGGTAGATACATTTCTGATCAGTGGGTTTTGGGTTTATTCAAAAGCTAATAGTGATTTTTAGTAGTTTTAGGCTCAACTTCACAAGTTATTGGTCGTTGACCGCCAAAAAAAATAAAAAACTTTTTTTTCGGTAATGTTCGGCACATCCGCTAACTTTTGAGCTGCTGGTTAAAAAATCGCTATTTTAATAAGCGATTAGGCAATTTGGAATATCGTGTCAACAACCCTTAAGTCAACTAAAGCGCAAGAATTTATCCATTGAAATTTGAGGTTAAGACACCGCCGACGGGAAGGATTTCTATAACGTCATGTGAATTTCTCGAAATTAAAGACAAAGAGTTAGTACGCTACATACAATATAATACTAAACGATGTCGAAAATGTATGATAAAACAGATTATTTTTCGTATAAACCAAAACGGCGAATACCTCTTAAGGTAGCTGTGCATGTGATACTAACATCTGCTCACAAGGATTAAAAGCGCAACGCAAAATAACGAGAACTGTTACAACTCAGTGCAAAATGAACCGACCGTTAGCTAAATTTATCTGACAGACAAAATTATGTAAGCAGAAACACAAAAATCGTTAAGGATAGTTCCCTTTAAGGCGATTTCGGATATGCAAATCCAGTTTTGTAAAGCAGTTCACCATTCGGGCATGAACAAGGCCGTGTTCCCGTTGGTTCCACAGAGTCGCAGCAAAACAAGTGGTTGTCGCCAATTTGATACGACTGTCTCCGCACAAGATGCTTCCAGTTGGACAGTAGTAACCGGTTTTCAACATGTTATTTTTGAAACATATTTTCCGAAGGATTATAGCAGCTAAATCCACAGGGGATCCTTCCGTCGATGCAGTAAAAAAAGCCAGTTTTCGATTGGTTGCTCTTGAAGCGTGACTTGACAATTGGATCCTATCAATCTTCCCCACAGAGGGCACTTCCAATCGGGCAATAGACGTACCCAGTGCTAGATGTGTTACTCTTGAGGCTTATCTGGATGACAAAAGAGTATAACTGCAGCTGCTTTTGTGATTCGTTTTTCTTTTACTGTAAACTTTTCAAATATTTAATTCCAGTTTGTGGTTTTTAAATAACGAACACATTTTTTGATTCAATTATTTTTGATAAAAGGGAAGCAATGGAAACCAGAACTGTTTTCCTTTTGTTCAGGAATCTAATCTAAATGACGGTCACTGTGAAAAAAATTCAAACTTGGGTTTACAATCTCACAATTCCGCTGCACTTTTAAATGCTGTATACAGTAATTTTACGTTCTACAACTGTATTTCAATGTTGATTAAACGCAAAAGCTGAGAACTCTTATTTTCACGAAGTCTGAGGTTGAAAAAGGCTTGAAATCCAAGGTTGTCTACCTATGCGGAGCGGAAACGGCGGGGAAGCGAATTGAAAAAATTTCAAGGAAGCTTCCTTAGAATATGTTTGGCTTGAAGACGCTCTCAAGCAACGATTCTTATCGCTGTTTCACACTACATTTGTGGATTTTAAATTTTTCTAATTCGTTGGCAAAATTTTGAAGTGGGAACACTGTCCCAATTTGTTTAAGTTTATATTTCAATAAGTTTAACACCTTAAATATTATGCTTTGAAAATCAAGAATGTATTACAGTCCCCGGGACAAAGGCTTTGTAAACAGGTTTGTCTTTGGCGAATACGTAATGCCTAACTTTGAGGAATATGTGTGAATGACTTTTCCGAAAAATAAGTTTCTACCCGTTAGGTGCCGCATTTTGAAAGAAAAAAGTCGAGCTAGTAAAACATATCGAAAAAATCAGATTGTTTTTCAAATAAGTCTTTTATTAAGATATTCAAGCAACAGTAGAACAGGCAAGACACGTGAAATTCTTTTCAAATTACTACTACGTCCGAAAATGTGCAAGCCCGATATAACAGTTGAAGTTAACGGTAATATTTGTTCAATACTCGCAGTCGCCGCATACACCACTCGGACCCCAGAATTCTTTCGCCAAAAAAATCGGCAAATTCATTAAATCAAAAAATTATTGACAGAGTGACGTAACAGTTGTTCACATCCCATCCTAATTACCCTGAATCTTTTTGAACTAAACTATCTTGTAAAAGTTATATGTAAATACGGGCGGCTAAGGGGCATCTTAAATCATACGCAAAAAATATCAAAATTTTATTTGAATAACATGCCACACACAAAATATCTGAAAAAAACTTATTTTACAAGTATTTTTTCGCATGATTTAGTGACAGTGTTTTGAGAAGGTACTTACCAGACTTGGATATTTTGACGGCAGGAGGGAAAACTGAAGCAAAACGACATTTAAACAGTACCATAATTTTCTTCTTTTTAGCTAAGGCTGACCGAGCGTATTGACCACAGGGCATCCGTTGCAATAACAGAAATGTATTTCCCCTAAACTTTCCGCATTTTCTTGGCCGAGACCGTTGGCCCGCTGCATTCTGGTCACTTGGACTCATGCAATTATCGGCTGCCGCACCGATTACACTAAAAAACAGAAAACATAGAGCAAGAAACAGCTGTAATATTTTAATATGCCGCTGATAGCCTTGTGTGTCACGAAAAACGATCTAATTACGCGGTATAAAATCCGGTTTTACTTTTCGGTCTCTGGGTTATGTAGTTCTTACCGATTGGAAATTTTATTTCGACAAACAATGACTACAACAAAACGCCTAATTTTGAACACCAGATGATAAAGTAGTCTGCTTGCTCAGCTTTTAAGCGAGAAAATCATTTTGTGATGGTCATTACATTTCCTAAAACGTTTCAACACTCACTTCGGCCACCGCGAACTTGCAGTGCTACAGTCCGATGTGAAAATCATTCAAAGTTCTCGATTTTCTTCTTTGTGCGTTACGCGCTGCCGGCTCATTTACAACCGATTTTTATACTCTTCGCAGATAATCGCACCACCGTTTGCGGCATGTCACATTTGTTGCACTTCATTCAAGAATAACGCAAAACAGTCTGGATAATTTGAGAAGCAAATTCTCATTAAACTACACTGCTGAATCTGGGAACAATATGTAGTGTCACAAAAACAAGAAATTCCAAGATCATCAAACCAGAGAAGGTGAAATGCAAAACATTGTGTCTGTCGCGTGGAGTGAATTACTGGGTAGGAACTTACTTCTGGTACGAATTATTTTTTCTAGTTTTAGAACCCCTCTGAATTTCATTCTCTTCATAATTCCCATTCTGGGACGCCCTCTCATTCCTCTCGTTTCACCAACAGAACATTTCAAATAATTCTTATCAAACCTAATTTAAACTAATTTATTTTATTCATGTTGTCTTCTGAAATGTACTAGTTAAAAAAATTAACAGAAAAATTAGTTTTCAGTAAATTAGTAATTAAAATTTTTTTTTATTAAAAATGTGACATGCAAAATAGTTTGGACTGCCCAAAAATATCGAGTTAATTTGACGAGAGTGATTGCTTCCAGAAGGAGTTTTATCTTTCAGGCTTGTCGGTGCGCTCTGAGACGTCACTGAGCGCGCCTTGGGATCATCCTCACCACGCTACCGGTAAACGCTTTTTTACTGGTTCAAATTGCTATTGCATTTGCAAAATATTTAATGACGAAAAATTTCCCCAAATGTGCTGGAAATTACTCGCACAGTATGAGCCCAGGCGTCGAAACAATGGCAATGAAGATTTTGACAAATTCTGAGTCTCCTGTTCAATGGCATTTTTTGCTCCGATTCAACCTCTAGTCGGTATTACAACGGGCAGAACTATGAAAGCCGGACGCAAATGCTTTGAAATGGGCGTTCAGGGTATTGCCTTGAATGTTTTATTTAAGATTGAGGAGTAGGGGTTTGAATTTAATTGTGGAAAACACGCTGCTGGACAATCCCGGAATTGACCAGGGACAGAACATCTTGAAAATTTTAATGCATTCCGACATGATAAGATAAACCTGATGCGGTTCAAAAGCTAGCTCACTTTTCTTGAGCTTGACGTATTCGGAGCTTTATCAAAATTATGCCCAGCGGGGGTGGGGCTAGGACAATTCTTTGCCAAAAGTAAGTCTCTAGGCGATACCCAATATCGTTTTGTTATTCGGAATTGCAAAAGTCATTGTCAGCAGGTCTGGACTTGCAGCCTGTCGAGCAAGTCCGAATAAGCAACGGGGCTTCTCCTTCGTTGCACCAATACAGATTGTTTTCGTTCGACCCATTGTGGTGACATCTAGAGGGCAGATTTCTACCACAATAGGCTCTACTGGTGTTCCCGCAGCAACCAACCTCTGCCACCACTTCTGTAGAATGATTTGATTGTGAACCAGCACAGCCGACGCCCTTCAGCAATGCCTGATCTTCCACGAAGTCCTGGTGTGATTTAAAACTGTAATCACATGTGTAAAAAATCATCAGCCTCATGTTTCTAGCAGATCCGACGCAATTCCCAGCATTTTGAATGGCTCCATGAATGACGGCTGCAGGACAAAAGATACGCTGCATTCGCAGATTGCCCGAATCTCCCGTGATATATCGATACCCCGACAGGGTTTCTTGGGAATGGCGCAACTATTTCCGAGCGGTGCGAATGATTCAGTATAGAATGCTTGTGTAATGCGTAGGGTTCCGCCATCGAAGGGTCCAGAGCAAGCCAACAAAACTGGTTCACCGGCTGCAAACTCTGCGATGTATCTTCGGGATGCCTGAAATTTTGAAGAAGCTTTGACGCATAAATTACGAAATCAGCGTTATCCGAAACACAAGTTAGCACTGTTACCACTAGTAAAGCGTCCCAGGAAATAATTAGTAAGGTCGCCCTCACGAATGCATAAGATTTTGATAGCATAATAACGATTTCACTCGATTATGATTGTATGGTTAATATTTGAAACTCAACGTTACGCGACAAAGTCATTTAAGTTGTTTCCTGTTGACAGTGTCAGTACCGGTTACAACTGGTGCCGATCGTATTTTTATAATTGCTGTTTAAACTAACGATAAATACGTTTAGTAATTCAGTCACAATCACTGGTAGATTGCTATCAAGGCCCTGTTTAGCAGAGGACATTATCATTTGAGAGCCAGGAAAATCAGCTGTTGCTTGCTTCACGAATCGAAAATGGAGTTTTCATTTTCTCTAAGTCATTTGATTAACCATGGGGTGCATACTTGGTGCTCAATGTTTTCTCACGCCTGACCAATTCAATACCATCAATTAACTTTGTCCAATATCTTACAGTACATTCTAACTTTTACCAAATTTTGCAACAGAAGGTTGTTGATGCAATGTAAGATGACTTGGGTTCAATCAGTTTTGATAAGAAAGCCAAATTAATCTTGGCCTCTCATTATTCATGCATTTTCAGACCAAATACATGTACAACATAGATTTTCCAGAGTTTTATTACGAGAAATCTAGGCTCGATCGAGATGATCATGTGGAAATCAACTTGTCAAACATCAGGGCAGGTGAGCAAACAAAATCTTAGCCAAGTCACGTTGAGTGACATGCGGAATATTTCATGCTTTAGATGACGTGGTTCAGTTCTAGAAATATCAACATACCACATTCTTTGGCGAACCGTACGATTACGGGTCCATCATGCATTCCGGGAGGTACGATTTTGCTATCCATCCTAGAGTATGGACCATCAGATCCAGAGAAAAGTTCTACGACCAAGAGATTGGCCAACGCAAAGCGGTCAAGGTATCACGAGGGGCATTCCCAAAAGAACTAATGATGAATTCGATTCCTATGTTTTGCTCTTACTCCCAAAACGAGTTGGCAACTAATTCAAAGCACTGTCTTTGACAGGGCAAGTTTAGCAGAGCAATAATGAATCGAAGAGCGCAACTTTTTATATATATGTGTCTTGGTGCCTCTTTTCAGAAGTTAAAAGGTAACTGTTAAAATCAAATTTTTAAAAAAATACAGATTGTAATTATTCTGCGGAAGTTGATCAAAATTGTCTTTGATTGGCCGTTACAAATTTTTCCGAAAATAAATTGCTAACAAAAACTAGTCTTGATTTTCCAGACTCTTGCTATACGACAAGTTATACACGTCCGAATTATCCGCGTCAAAAACATGCTGTCAGCTCCGCCCGATGTCTAATTTTGTCACGGTTGCGAAGACCAAAACGCAAAACTAACGTACGTTGAACGTAGTAGACAAGTGATTATAGAACGTCTTTATGTACGAACAACATCTCACGAGGAAATCCAAAGTTCGCAAACAGAACTGGCACAAGAGTATTTTTAATAGGTTAATACGTATCATACGGCAAAACGGGCTCTGTCGGGCAGCATCGATGAGATTTGCGCTATGTTGTGTTGAAAATTCAGTTAAAAAACTAGTTTCTTGTCGAATATAACCTCAAAAGTAAATTTGTATAAAATTAGTGTCCAAACAAAGAACCGGCTTTTGGTAACACAACCTTTTCTTCAAAGAATAACAAAATATTAACACCCAGTCTCTCTTAGATTCAGGTAAGTCGTCAAATGAGAACCAGTACATGAGGGGCGTGGCTAACGCGCAGCAAAAATGAAAAGGACTGATGTTGATCAATAAAGAAACTTCTTATTCCAACACGTAGTTGGCCAACATTCCTTTCTTCTTACAGCTCTTTTCAGTTCGGGTGACATCTCTCAATTTTTTTTGCAGCTCAGCAACATACGCGAGGCGTGAGAGCTGAACATGAAACTGTGGGATATATTTTGTCTTCCCGTACTGTACGGCAATTATTTTTATGCTTCAGCAGAAAACGGAGCCCGAGCCAAGGGTACTTCTACTGTTGAGCAGGCTTTTTTCAACCCTCGCTGTCCATTGTTTCTTTCTGAGGGTATTTGAAAATTACTGACTGTCGCATTCAGAAAGATTTGTAAACTCAGCGACACCGAGAAGCGCAGATCAGATACACGACGATGTTACTCTTGTGCTGAGCAACTTCCCTGAAGTCAACGATACCATAAAAATTTGTATGAGTCAGTTTTAGGTGATGCAACTATACTTTAATCTAGATAAAATATGTTATCCAAGGGTTTCATTCGTGACGGCGAGAGTCTAAATCTGACGATCGGTGGATGGCCCGGACAAATACTCAAGGTTTTTATTTCACATCCCAAACGTAAGGAATGTTCTTCCTGTCACATATAACTGTAAACACGTTCACTCCTTTCTTTTTTAGATTTCGCGGACGACTACTTAGTCTTGGCTTTTCGAGGTAAATTACCACCGTGTTAACCATTCGTAGCTGGTCAACTGTATATAGATAGATACAGAGCTGTAACAGTATTTCTTCTAATTGGCGAGACAGTTTTCACAGGAACTGCTGTGCAGTACGGAATTTATTACACAAATATAAAACACAGTCTGGAGCAATTGATTTGTTTTAAAGATTAAAAGTTTAGAGGGTGCTTGCGTTTAATTGATTTGCCACATGAATATAAGGAATAAAAATTAAACAACCATGTTAAAAACAACTTAAAAACTGTATTTGGTTGCGAACGGTAAGTCGGCTATCGCAACTGTTTCAATCCCATTGCCTTCAAAATCTCTTCAAAACAGGATTCAAAAAGATATCTTAGAACAAATTCATGATCACAAATCAGAGGTGAAAAGACCATAAACGAATCCATAATTCGTGAAAAAACAAAATGCAATTTCTTGTTCGCTTTTGGTAGGACAATCCACCTGTATCAGCAGTACCTACATGGGAGAATGTGTCCATAAAGATACTTAATGTGGACTAGGTTTTAACAAAGACGGCCAGGGTCAAGGAAAGTGTGGGATGTTTCGGAGCATGACGGTTTGCTACTGTGACACGTGCTTAACGTCCTAGAGCCCAACTAAAATTGTAGCTAAAATAATATATATGCTGTTACAAGTTTCCTCCGGTTCTAGCATTCGCTTATTTCATATTTCTGATGCGCTTGGCACCAAAATGCTATTTTGTTTATCTACTCTGATGGGTCCCAGTTTCGTCAAGGGCAAACTGGCACCTTTTTTGACCGAGAATGTTCGTGGGTCACCGAGAGAACTTTCACTGACGAAGCCTTTTTTGATTTTAATATTCATTTATCTTGATAGTGCGTCGAGTTTGCAGAATTGTTACGGTTCTCCCAAATTTAAACAAGTTACTTGACACCTTCAAGCCCATATTTACATTGCAGGTAATTTTTTTTTCAGAAAAAATTACGGATTTTGAAATAACAAACTTTTTTAGAAATTCAACACGGTGCTTAGAAAATATTCTTTCAGGCTTGATTCAAAGTAAGCTCGGCAATTTACAATGAATTTAGGAATATACAAACCACCAGGTATCCCCTAATTCTGATCTTCGTTTCGTTAGGTGGGGCTTTGGTTCCAGGTGAACTACATAGACGAGCATGAGTTTCACCAAGTATTGGCCATCGGTCCTTGATTGTGTTACAGTTTGTAGAGCCTCGTACAACAGACCACGCCAACTCCATTGGCTACTTCTATGTCAGACAATGTATGGGTTTGGCTTCATACCGAAAAATATGGTTCACTCCTCCAATGTAGCGTCAACCTCTTTTTCAATTACCGGACGCAGTTTCATTCAGAATTTGATTGTCAATCTGGTCGTTGATCAAACAAGAAAATCGGTAAACGATATTTGGGCACAAGACACTAACAAAATGGAGGCCACTGTAGTTTAGCTCTACAACAGCCACTTACTGTTCAAAGCCGTAG
>LRSR01003408.1:0-28254 GCA_001579985.1 Hypsibius dujardini
GCACGACGCTCCATCAAGCAGGCCAAAGTTTGTCATGTAACTGTAGCCTCCCTTTTTCTTTCACCTTTTCCTATATAAGAATTATTCCGACTATAGCTCTTGCAAATGAATAATACCCACTGAATGAAGCAGTCGGAAATTGATTATGTTATTCCAGCCGTATAAAGACAAAAAACGGAATGATAAGAAATTTTCGATCAAGCCAATCAGTAAACCTTTATTGTTTTGTTGTGCATGCAAGAAAAGCCACAAAATGTAAATACTACGTTGGTCTGGTTGACGTGAAAGTCCGCCATTAGGGATGGCAACTGAAATTAAGCAGCTAATTTCGATTAAAACTAGAACGAAAGTTGTAGTTACTAAAACTAAATAAACTGAAATTTCTTAGTAACTAAATGTTAGATTTTTTATTTGGAAGTTTTAGTTCTTTAATAATTAATTGTTATTCTTTTTTGTGTGTGGTTGAAATGAAAGTTCCGCTACTAGGGATGGCAAAATTAAAACTAAACTAAAAGCTTTTGGTGAATAATTTCTTGTCTTTGATTTTTTAGTTGACTAAATAAACTACACTAAACGTTTTAGCTACTCAAAATTTAAATGGCAAAACAATATTAAAATTAGCGAAATAATTTAGCCTAAAACTAGACTAAAAGTGTTAGTTACTGAAAACAATAACAATTCTCAGTAACTGAGTAAAAAAACTAATTAGTTGACTAAATTAGTTTTGGCATCCTCATCCGTTTCGTCAGATCCGGTGTTTAACGAGCAGACCCCACCTCGCCTGTAGTTAGGGGGGAGGAAGAAGTGTTATTCTTAGGTAACTTTCCCTAATGCGCCCTGCAAGGCGGGATCATTAATTCGCAACCTGGAGAGGGTCAGTGGTTCCTTCCCGGACCGAACTCGTCCTTTGCTTTCATATTTTCTTAACACAAAAGATCACATCACATCCGTATGTACCAAAAGCCTATTCTTTTCAGTGAACTCCAACTTTTCCAATATCATTGAGCTAGTATAATAACAGTTTTCGAAACATTTCTAGTCTATATCTTTTCACCTAAAGAACCTTAGCATGTTACTGTCATTTGATTTACTGTTAGGCTGCCTTGCAGTGAATGCAATAACCAGCTCAGCAACGTCCATCAGCACGCCAGACAACCGGCCCATCATTCGGATCGCTGGACTGACCGTCGGGCCGCCGGACACTGAGAAGACACTGCCCACTGACCCTTCCTTTAGTAACGCTCTTCAGTGGATCCGACCGTTTGCTCGCCTGGCTCTACAGGAACTCAATAAAAGCTACGGACATATTTTTCGGTTCTATCACTCCTACCTCTACGAAGCTGATCGAGCCCTCGGATTTCTCCTGCCAGATGACGCGGAAAATTTGATCGCTGAGTTCTTCTTCAAATACAATGAAACTACCCATGGCCTCGCCCTTATATCACCCTGTAAGTATTATCGCTTTGATCTATTTTAAGGAATGAATTTATGTATCGCACTTGCGTTGCTGTTGATGAAAACGACATTTTCAGGTTCGAGGGAGCAAATCCAAGCGGCTAAAATTTCGGAAGGTTCGTCTCGTCGTAACTGAAAAGTCTTGTAGTTACCCTCACTACACATCTCGCTAGCGACAATTTTGACAGAGAATTGCCGCAGAATGTTTCCACTTTATTGTGTTAATAAATCTAATATTGATTATGATTTGCAGCAATTTGCTCAATCGGCCAGGCTCTGAAATTGTTTTGACACAATTTTTAATTTAAAAAAAACTGGAAGATTCAATTTTTCCTGGTGTTACTTTAACTGTAAAAACTTTGATTTCTTGAAAAAGGTTTGGTTTAACAATTTTTTTGTTTCATATTCCCTCTCCAGATTTAATTTGGAATTGACTGACATCAGCAGAGTCCTATGCAAATATCGACAATTGAGTTACGTGTAATTTCTGGAATGCATTCGAAAGTTACTTGGATGGATTGAGACTGATCCACAGCTCTGATCCCTTTCATTAAAAAATAGTTTGCCGATGCCAATCAATTTCAAATTAAATTTGAAGAGGGACAATGTCAAACATCGTGAAATCAAATGAAGCCTTACTCAGTTAGAGCATGTATCTCAGAATTTTACTTAGGTTTTAATCAGATTTGTTGGCAGATTTTGTTGTTGTCTTTTGTCTTACTTAAATTTTTAACAACTAATTATGCTAATTTAAGTGTTGCAAAAACTAAGCAAACAAAAACTTAGCAACGAGTTATTAAATGTTTAATGTACCTCCCCCAAATTTCAATTCGAATTGATTGGCATCAGCCGATTTTGTTTCCGATATCGATGGGGGGAGTTATAACCAGCTCCTGTAAGATGCGTCATTAATTTTCAGCCCGTTTTACTATTGAGTAATACTTCCGACCCCTGACGTGAAAAAACTTTCAGCTGATGCTAACCGATTCCAAATTGGATTTTGGTTGAGATAGCGCCAAAATATGTGTGATAAATTATTTCTAAAAAATAGCATTTTTACATTGATAATCACAAGAAATGGAATCTTGCAGTGTTTTCCCAACTTTAAAATTTGCCAAAAAAAGTTCTTAGGACCACACCGACAATGTATAAATCGAAAATCATTATAAATACAGCACTAAGAAAAAAATATACAATAAATAGATTCTTCGTGTGGACGTTGAAAATCATCCCTGTTTAAATGCACACTGTCCTAACAAATCGATTTTGGGATACTAATAAACCTATGGGCTAGCTCGCGTATGTCAGAAAATGTTCCACCACGACTTAAAAGGTCATGTTGTAATTGGGCTCGTCCCTTTTCCAGAACTGGACCTCTTACTCATGTGCAGGTATATGTGACTTTTCAGCACAGCTTGCCTCTGAAATAATTGGTGTATATGTACAGAGTGAGTGCAATGACATTTTTAACGCATTCAGTGTGGGAAATGGACTTTCCTTCCGGGAGTACCCGCAGAGGATATCCACTTCAATTTACCCAGGAGAGGCCATCATACAATTCCTCTTGGCCTTGTTCAAGCAAACCGGCTGGACCAGTACCACATCCCTAATTGACGAGGCCAACATTGTAAAGGAGGCCCTTAATCGGTACTGCAGCTATACATATAATTTTGTTATTTGTACAGTACAGGCAAATAAATCCAATAGAAGCAATAAAATTTGTTTTTAAATATTTCTAGAAGTATTAAAGTCTGCTTCATATTGATAATTTTTCCAAAGGAATACCATGACATTTTATCCAAATTTAATTCGGGATCGATTGGTTCTTACAAAAAGAATGCCTGTTTGCCGTGTCGTGCGCGGCATTTATGGCAAATTAAAACTTGCTCGGCATTGGTATTGGGATTGGGGTTAACTCGTATGAAAACTGTTTTTTTTTAAACTGAAATACAAAGGGCGATGCACGAAACCTTTGAGAGCTCCTTCAACTGCAAAGATTCTCGCTATCCCTGCAACATCACCTATAGCGCCTTCACTTACAACACCTTCCTGCCGGATTACCATCAGCGTATTAAGCAATCGCTGCTGACAATCTCCACTATCAGCCGCAGTCAGTATAGACCGCATGCTAATTACTCTTTGCTTTCTAATAAATGTCATTGGCTCATACATTCCTTGTACTTTGTAGTTGTCTTTCTGTTTGGGGCAGGCACTTCGAGTCGACTTGTGATGGTACACCGATTCGTTCCATTTCTGAACCTATTTTCTAATCAAATTTTAATTTAGAAATTACAGGGAAATAGGTTTAGAATCATATATAATGAATATTCCAGAAAACGGCAGACGAATTGGAGATGACGAACGGTGAATACGTCTTCATCATGATGTCGCTCGAAAATAACGGCCTCTCCACCAATGGGGTCGTCGATAACAATTGGATAGTAACCCCATTTAACGATAAATTTGTAAGTATAACCTGATACCAAATTATGCAAATTCTCTTCTATTTTTTGCCCGTTGCTGATTTAACATAAATCGTTTTTAGGGGATTCCGTTTCAAGTTTATCCCGCCAAAGCTGCTCTCATCCTGAACTTTGTCTTGAGCTATACGGACCAATCGGTGAAAGCGGTGAAAGAGTCTGTGCTCAACATCAGTAGAGACGATTTTCACTTCCCCATTCCTAGAAATAAGCTGTCAACGTTCTTGTACCCCTACTTCGAGTCGCATCTCATCTTCGGACAGGTTTGTCCTTGTGATTACAATTAGTACATTATCATAATTAAATTGTAAGTATTTATTTAGTAGTAGTAGTAGTAGTAGTAGTAGTAGTAGTATTTACTGTCTAGTATCTGCTACACTTACCGGGTTCGGCATTCGAATACCAAAAGTTTTGCATTATAATTTTTAGTTTTTATTTTAGTTATTAGTTATTAGTTTTAATTTTAACCTAATTTATTTTAATTTAATCAATTAATTAAAGGCCCGCCAGTTTTTTACTACTAATAATGATTTTTTTGCGGCTTCAAAAAATTCCATATTAAGGCGTTTCGGATTGCAAGGGAGACACGCGTGCTCCTGTGCATTGTGATAAACGCGTCATTGTTTCGAAATCACTAGTAGTGTTGTTGTTTTCGCAATTCTTCTGGGCCTGACGGAAGCCGCGGACTCGTTGCCGCCAAAAAATATTGCCGAATCCGGTAGACACGTCGTTTACATATATGTATCTCAATATTATTAATTAAGGTGCATGATACACGTATAATTGTAGATCCTTAATCAATCGTATGCGGAAACGGGAAAAATATTACATGGGGCAGAGCTGGCTAAATGGTTTATTAACCACACTTTCCACCTTCCGACCGGAGAAGTGGCCATCGGTGAAGGCGGCGAACGCAAGTGTGACATTCTGGGAAGCCTCACCAATAGCACTGGGCAACTTGTGGTAAGAGACACTTTAAAAATGGCCTAGAGGAAAAATACGACAAAAAAACGAGAAAAAAAAACGAAAACGGGAGAATATCCATCCAATTTAATGAAAGTGAAAACACGGAAAACTAAAAATACCAAAATAAGGAAAAATACGAAAACAGAAAAAAACTTAAAGTCAAAAACACTTACTACCTAAAACTTCAAAAAGTATTAAAAAATATGTTTCGTCTCGCTACACTTAACTGGTCCCTAACAGCGCGTCTTTCCAAAAATGACGAAATAAAATGAATGTTATATTTTTTATGCTTTTTTGTTTTTATTTTTTTCAATTTGAGCAGTTTTCCATTTGAGAATTTTGAAACTTTAGTTTTTTCATGTTTTCTTGAATTTTTGTTAAATTGAATTTTCGTAGTTCTTTCGTTTTCGTTTTTTCGTAGTTCTCCTGTAGACCCTTTAAAAATTACCAGAATTCCTAGCGGAGTAGCGCAGTTGCATATTGAGCGGCCAGCGGAGGAATGGTTGAGGTGGTCAACATTCTAGATTCCTTTGTGAAAAACACTCCCGGGGGTCCACTGGGGCAGTCGGACCGCGATAAGCAATACGTCAATGGGCGTATACATACTTCATAAAAAATAAGTATTTTTGAACCGGCAGACCGTGCTGAAATATACCTATCATGACGGGAAATTGAGGGACGTAGTTCCCGCTAGTCCTTTCTGGCCCGGAGGACAGTGGCCGCCACCTAACGAGCCATTTTGCGGATTTCTACACAACAACCCCAAATGCTCAGGTCTGTCGAATATCGCACGTAATTTAAGGCAATTTCACTCGGCATATTGCATCTTCATTCCACTTACTGGCATATGAAATACTATTTCATTTCGTATTCCATTAATGTGCTAAAGCATAATTACACACATTTGCAATGCGACTATACTGCAATTACCCTGCGTATTCAACAGCACTGGAACCCTAGATTTTACATCACTGTTTTTGATAATGAACAGACTAATACCCCATCCACACACAAAAAAGCAAAAATTATGCCGAAATCAAACGTTGTAAATTAAATAACATTGCGGATTAGTCGGAAACTCGGATGCTCAACCTGGCCGGTGTACAGTTCGTCCTGGAGGTTTCTCATAAATCTGGAAGGTGGATGGGTTACCGGAAAGATGAACAACCCGTTCGGAAGATGATTGGCCTGTCGAAAGGGACTCACGCGCCCACCCTCTACAGGCAGCCCATCAGCCTTCCAGGCACACTGTCCACCGCCCAGGTTGACTGTCATCCTTTCCGAAATAATGCTACGTTCATAATCCGTGTCAGATTGTCAAACAAAAGTCACTTAAAATGGGTAAACTCCCCCCCCCCATGGGTAAACTTGCCAGAATGACTTTGAGCACCTTTCTAACAATCACTGACAAAAAAATGACAGTAATTTGGAACCTTTTGAAATCCCTTTTGAATCTCGAAACTGTACCACAGCACATTACAATTTGGCAAAAATCAGCATGTGGTCTGGCAAGAATCGCCTAAGGGAACGTTCAACAGTTATGTCAGCGAATTTAGGTGGGTAAGTGTCAGCAATCGATGACGAGCTCTGACGTATCGGGGTGGGGGTTGGCCCTTGGATTACGTCAGCAATTTTAAATCTCAACATTTCCTTGATTCTGAGAGTTTGGAAAAACGTGTATTTCAGTAACATTTTATAGACTCGCATGCCATTATTCTCTTCATTTGAGCATCATACTAGTACTTACAAGAGGTTCCAATGGCGATGGTTCCGAGGAAATACGATACGAGGAGGCTGTGTCGACCGACATTCCCATAATAACCGATCTAGACGCTTTTCTTCGTTCTGATTTTGAAAATGCGGAGGATAACTAGGTGTTATCGGTGCTGAAATTTAATATTTTGGCACATAGGGGGTTCCAACGGCGCTGACATCAACGTTGGAAATTCGGGGGGGGGGGTAAAAAGAACTGACGAGCTCTGACAGAGCGGAGGTAGGGGTAAGGCCGCCTAAAAATGAGCGCTGACGTAATTGTTGAACGTTCCCTAACTTGCCAGAGCGGACGATCTGAAATTTTTTGGTCTGGCATCTGACACGGACTATAAACATAGCATAACCGTGAACTTGTCAACCAACCGCGTCAACCGTCAACCCTCACCGCGTCTTCATTTAATGGTGGCAGTCTCTTTTCTGTTTGCATATCCTGTCCCTGTTTCAGACGATTCGTCCCAAAAGAAGGTCTTGGCCGGTGCGGTTGTAGGCTCCTTGCTCTTCCTCATCTCAAGTATAGGAACAGTGGTAGCTTGGTAAGTTATTAGCCATATGTTGGTCCGTGACAAATGCATCAACTGGCGTTACTTCAGGATGTGGCATCAGTCGGTGCTGATGAACGCGTCATGGTGGCAAATGAACCTCGACATGATCGAACCGGACACCGGCTCCATGTCCAGCCGGTTGTCCGTGTTTCGACGCGGCGACGCGGACACCGCCTCGATCATCGCGAGGAAGCACACCTGCATTGTTCGCCTGAGGACCGGACTCACTGCCTGGAAATCGCCCATTCGAGCGCTCGACACAGACAGTCGCTTTCGCATTACCTCCGACCTGGCGAACCTTCTATCGCATGTAGGCTTTATAAAGCTGCTGGCAAGCATTTTTTATTATTAACGACATCTTTCGACAGGTTAAGAATATTCACCATGTAAATGTCAACAACTTTGTGGGCATCCTCACTGACACCGTGCCTGCCTGCATCCTGGAGGAATACTGTCCACGGGGTTCGCTCGACGATCTCCTGGAGGGTTTGCACCTAGATATGGTCAGCGGGAACTCCTTTAGGGCCTTGAAAGATCGAAACTGGAATCCTTGACAGGCGGGACCGAGGGGCGAGTTGCAAAATAGACTTTTTTCAAAATTCAACTGAAAATTTGTCCTGCCGTTTCTGGACATTTTATAACATGGGGGTTTGGGGGTTCAATTTTCAGGGGCCCCTGGAATTCCACAACAAAACCCATCAGCTTTAATGCACCACTACAGTATATATATCATCAGTTTTAAAATGACCAAAAAAATGGGCCGAATTTTGAATTGAGTTTCGAAAGAAAAAACGCTTTTGTCACCTTGCTCACCTCGCAGGGATTTTGTTTTCGTTCCGTAAAGGGGCCCTTGGAAATGCAACCCCCCCAAGTTTCCAAATGATCAGAATTAGTAGGCCAAATTTCGGGGTCCATTTTTTAAAAAACTGCATTTTGCCCCTTTGCCCACCTCTTGGTTCTACCATGAGGGGTCCTGGATTCGACTTGTTAGGACTCTAAACAAGCCCCTGATAGGTCATAAACAAAAAAAATTTTCTTCCCTTGATTCCTTAAAATCGGTTGATAATTAGACCGTTTTTGTTTTAGGACATGACGTTTTCCTTGATGATAGACTTCATTCAGGTAATAATAATGATTCCGCGAAAAATTATTTCGGCGTTTATTAATGATGGAGTTTACTTATAGGGCTTAGTGTATCTGCATGATTCGCCGCTGAAATTGCACGGGAACCTGAAGAGTTCTAAGTGTCTGCTGGACAACCGATTCGGCCTCAAAATCTCCGATTTTGCCAACCATAAATTGATGCGAATCTTCAATCCCGCCTCCTTCCGACGGAAAAGCTCCTCCCGAACCCTCGATCTCCGTGCTGGCTATGACAACTACTTCTGGACTGCCCCGGAGGTTCTTCGTGGCAGCCTTCCCGACGCGGAAAGCGACATCTACTCCTTTGCAATCATTGTCTATCAAATTCTCGCGGCTCGCTCCGATCCTTACGACAACGACCACTTTTCCGCTCAAGGTTAGTTTGGGTATCATGCTTTCCTATTTTCTAAAAATTCTTTACATAATTGTCTATTACTTGCAGCAAATTCACAAAAATTAAATTTATCTTAGTATTAATTAAAATTAATCTTAAGCCTGAAAGATTTAAAATAATGAAATATGTAAAATTTAAATACGTCAATACTAACGAAACATTAATCATCATTAATTGTTAAGCATAGAAATCAGCAAAAATATTTTAAAGTGACACTTACACTTACGCTTACACTTTCGTAGAAGTAATTGAGAACGTGAAATCCTCGACACGTGTGCCACCGATGCGACCTACGCTGGAGTTCGTGCCGACCCATTTTGCCCACGAACTCACGCAGGTGCACAAGATCATCTCGGACGGATGGGCCGAAGATCCAGCAGCGCGACCGGGCGCACACTCCGTCAGAAAAGCACTGGACCAGGCGATGCTGACTGTCGGATTGGATGGGAGTCGTTCCTTGTTCGACCGCATTATGGGTCGTCTGCAGAGTTATGCCGAGAACTTAGAGGAGGTTGTGGAGCAGCGCACGGAACAGCTGATGGAAGAACGTGGACGCTGCGATATGATTCTTGGCGAAATGCTGCCAAAGTAATGCTATGTCTGTTAGGGATGACAAGTGCTAAAGGTAGCCAGTAATAGTACTTAATTTGCATTTGTAGTCAGAAGTTAGTTACTATTTCGAACTATTTTTAATTAATTTTGATAGTTTTAATTTTAGCGAGGTTCAGCTTTTCGTCTTTAATAAATTATAGAATTCAGTTTCTTGGTTGAGAAGCTAATACCCTAATACCAAAATATGTACTACTGAGCTTTTATTTTTAATGTTACTTCCGTTGTTCAAGTTTGTTTTAATTCAACACTTTTAATAATTGTTTTTGTTATATTGAAAATAAAACACCACAAATAAAGAACCATTCACCAATTGTTCAATTCACAGAGCAGCTATCCAGCTTCTACGGAGCGGTCAAGCAGTCGAGCCTGGTTGGTTGACGTTGTCTGTAATGTACCATATTGACCACGGAAGGTGGCAGCACTATAGCAAGCTCATCCTGATACATATATATATTTGCTTTGCAGAGTACTTTGAGCAAGCAACCGTTTTCTTCAGCGATCTGGTTGGGTTTATCGACTTCGTCGATCGTTCGAGTCCGATCACCGTGCTGGAATTTCTTCATCTCGTTTATTCCCGCTTCGACGACATCCTCACCAATTATGACGTCTACAAAGTGGAGACTATCGGCGACAGCTACATGGTAAAACCTGCAGTAACTTTATTCTTTTTTTTTCATCTAATATTTTCCGGTTTTTTTGGAAAGGTTGCGAGCGGATTGCCAATTCGAAACGGGCAGGAGCACATTCGCGAGATCTGTCGCATGGCCTTGGCGCTGCAAAAGATCTTCCCGCGCCTCTACAGCAGCAATGACGGGGACGACCAGAAGCTGAGCCTGCGCATTGGAATCCACACTGGTAGGAATGTTTTCCGGTTTGTTTTTTTAAGGAGAAAGAGCCACTTGTAATAAGGAATTTTTCAGGCCCAGTTGCAGCTGGAGTTGTCGGTCAAAAGACTCCGCGATATTGTCTGTAAGTGCGAAAACTACAACGGAAATATGAAAATATGGAGATTGAAGAAGGGAGTGTAAATGTGTAATATAAATATTAGATTCGGTGATACGGTCAACACGTCAAGCCGGATGGAGAGTCACGGACTGCCCGGTCGCATTCATTGCAGGTATTTTTGGAAAATAATACAGTACAATACTCTTAATTAATACATTAATTAAATAATACAATAAAAAAATTGATTATAATTTTAATTATCAAAATTAATTAATTAGTTAATAATAATAATAATCTAACATCTAACATTCTTTCAGCGAACCAGTGGCAGCTCTCGCTGAAAGCCTGGGTTTCCTCATGAAGCCTCGAGGAGAAATCAGAATCAAGGGTAAAGGAGACGTGCTGACCTTCTGGTTGGAACGCGAGGTCGGACGTCGGTCGGTGGAGGACGTCGCTGCTGGACCTAGTGTTTAGGCTTGAGGAGATCCCACTATCACACCATATTAACTCTACATATTTTCCGACGCGGATACAGATCATTAATCAGTTAAACTTCTCGAATATTAATTAGCAATCATCCCATATTATTGGTGCTGCCAACGCTGTTTGCCAATGCAGTTCTCTAAATAGGAATTAATTGTTTTTCTCATGTTTACATATTTTTTCTTTTAATACAGTCATGGCATATGCTGCTGCCGGGCTCTATATTCTTTCGTTTGTGCTTCTCGGTGATCGGCTGTGTTCAAGTCGTGTCTAAGAAAATAAATTAGAACTTCGAAACGTTGCTGATAAATCGATCAATCAAGCCTGAGTCCACAAGACAAAGTGGCGCGGGAAGTCTTTTTCTTCTTTGTTTCTAAAACCGCAGATGTGATTTCCAGCTTGAGAACCCTCTGTAAAATCATGGTATGTGGAGAGGTATTTGTGAAACAAATCCACGCCAATCGGGAGGGAAAATCTCCGTTCTTGCATAAGTAAAAGCTGAACTAAAAGTTTCTAGTTACTAAACATTTTAATGGGAAAAAGTGAAAAAAAACTATTAATTTAGTGAACTAATTTCGACTAAAACTGGATTAGAGGTTTTAGTCACTAAAAGAAATTAAACTGAAAATCTTGGAAACTAATTTTTGCTTGATTAAAAGCTAATATTCGCAATAATCAAAAAGGTCGCTGAAAGGATTGATCCCCTCCCGGCATGTTTCAAGCTACGCATGAGTCATTGACTTGTATATGGGTAAAATGATGTTAGCTAGGTTGTGGTAATGTGAGCCATGATTATTAAAAGCAGCTATACAGCCCATACTTCCAGTTAAGCGCAACTAATAGGAATCATTCTCACGTACAAGAGAGTTCGTTTTCGTCACTTCGTCAGTTTGACGTGCTCACTACTTTAATTTCCGGTCCCGTATTTACCTAAACAATACACGATTTCTCGATAAACGCATTAAACATTTTGATCCGGTTGATTGTCCGTTTTATTTGTCTTGCCATTATTTCCCATCAATTCGGAAATGGCAGTTGATACCGAACTGTGGCCAAAATAAGGATCTATTGTCATTGACCGACGACGAGAGAATCGCACAACGAGAGGCACTTGTGCAGAGGTGAGTTGGTGGATGTTTGAAGGACGACCGGCTCACCGCTCCATGCCAGTTATGGTAGACTCTAGGATTTACGATGATGGCAATATGAGGATCCTCAATGAAATGTCGGACGAGGTACTCGTCCTGGTCTTCCACCACATCCACTTCACCAAACAACGCATCCTTTTCCGGTAAAACCATTCACACAAAAATACTTCACACCTCTTTTACATTGAGCGCGCTCAATCAACAGCCAGGCGCCATCAAACAGCCTATAAGATCTTGCCGGAAAATGCGTGAAAGTAAAATGTTCAAAACTGCTCAACTGCTCAACAATTTGGGCAAAATTTGAACTCTTTGCAGTCTCATAGGCTTTACCAACTTTGCGAGGTAGAGGTTTCGAAAAGCGAAGTAATTATAGAAAATTTTCATTGTACGTTTTCTTGAGTCTTTGTTTTCCAGTTTCCGATCTCCGATTCCCATCGTCAAAAGATAACCGTTGTTAAGGCATTTAAAAGGCCTCTATTTCTAATTATATGTCCCTGCAAGCACATCATTTTGCACCAGAATTTGTGCCTCTAGGTACTTCCATAAAAAAATTAATAATTAAATAATTACAAGGAAGCTTAATTAACAATTAATTTTGTGTCTGAGGCACACGAGAAAGTGTCAAAATTGTGCCTATAGGCACAACGCGAATCCCCAAAAGGTGTGCCTACAGGCATTTTAAAATGTCGGAGGGTAGACACATGCTTTTGTGCCTAATGGCTCAGTATGCCACTGCGGACACTACCCTGAAGTGCCTATAATCGTGTACCTGCTATTTCTTTTGCAGCACCTGCAAACGCTGGCGATGGCTGCTGCAATGCCCGCAGACCCTCCGCAGCGTTCTCCTCTTCCTGGTGTCTGCACCGTGCATACCCGGGCCCGGCGCGTACGAACCGTCATTCTTTTGGAAAGAACGAAATTTCCTCAGAAAAGTCCTCCAATCCATCAAGGCTCACGTCCAGCGGCTCGGCGTGCAACGCTGGGAAACAGTCTAGTGCGATCCGAGTGGCAGTTCGGCTACCGATATTTCGAATACTTTACCGTCGCGGACATTCTCAACGAGATCTCTGAGATTTTACTACCGTTGCTCTCACGCATTGAGTTGATCGGGCTGGGTGGGTCTGTCAATGAGTTGACCATTGGGGCATGGTCAAAGCGGTATCCTTGGCGGAGCCTTGGCTTGCGCTACAGTTGTTCGAGGCCTTGGCCGTCTCCGGTGGAACGGATCGTCACGAGGGCCTTTCGAACCGTCGGTCCGCCAAAATGGTGCAGCTGGGAAGAGAAAAAGTCCTGCGAATGCGGCACGCTTCCGCTTGAGAACCCCAACATATCGAGAGGGACTTCACACCGCTCTGCAGGGTGACTATCCTTCTTCAGAGGGACATTCTGCTGCAGAACGGCTTCACAGCGACAATTACTAACCTCATTGAAGTCCCCGTCTGGTCCAAGGAACTTTCGAGGCCTGATGCATTCCAGCATTCCAGCCTCCTCTGTGCACTGTGTCAGGCGATGAGCCGACTGCGGGGAGATGAAACATCGAAGTCTTGCCCGTATTCGTATAGCTTAAAGGATGGACCGATGCTGACGGAGGAGCAGATCGCGTGGATTAGTAGTTGGCCTGAAGAGAATGACAGTGGTTGCTTCAATCGCTCAGCTGAGGGAATTCGTTTGGTGGTGCATTGTGGCAGAGCGCCGGCGCTCTGATCAGATGGTAAGAACATATTGCCTTGGCGTGCAGGGATCGCAAAAATAAACTAAACTGAAAATCTAAACTAAACTTAAAGTTAAACTTTTAATGACTAATGTCTTGGTTTAGTTCTTTTAGCTGGTTCAAAAACTAATTGGTTGCTACATTTAGTTGCCACACCTTCAAGGGGAAAAACTGGCAAATTTGCACTAAAACTAAACTAGAATGTTTATCTGGTAAAATAAATTAGACTAAAAAACTAAACTAAACCAAAATCTTTATTCATTAGTTTCTTGCCTTTAGTTTTTCTAGTTGACCAAAAATAATTTGAAAATGCCAGTTACTGACATTTAAGGGGCGAAACTGAAAAAAACTGAGACATATTACTAAAAATAAACTAAAACGTTTAGCTACTAAAACAGAATAAATAAAAACAAAACAAAACTCAAACTTATATTGGCTTTGACTTAAGTTTTCTTTATTTGATCGCAAAAATAAAATGAAAAATTCAGTTACTTAACGTGTAAGGGAAAAAATTAAAAAAAAACTAAAAGTAATCAACTAAATTGTACTAAAAGTACACTAAAATGTTTAGCTTTTGAAGAAATTAAACTATAAAACCAAACTTAACTCATGGTTTTAATTGTTTTAATTGATAAAAAAATATACTACAATTTTTAGTTACAAACTTTTAGGTAGGAAACACAAAATAAACTAAAATTAGTCAACAAATTTGGAATGAAACTAGGTTAAAATATTAAAATATTAGTCACTAAAACAAACATAAACTAAAAATCCATGTAACTAATTTGTTAGTCGACCGCAAGAACTAATCCATCAACAAATTTTTCTTTTTAGCATTCCAACTGTCGTTGTTGCCAGCCACAATAAGCACTTCATCCCTTTCCATATCGACATAAATTATTTATCATTATTTGCGTTACAGTCTAACACAAGACGGTCCGCCGCATTTTAGAGACTGGGTTGAAATCTTCAACGCTGCAGTCCAGGAAAAGCTCGAACCAGTGATCCGTCGGATAATGCGGTTTCAGTTATTCAATCCGTACGTCCACGTAGAGAAGACCGAGATGAGCTCATCCGTCATCGTAAATGGTACGCCAAGCAGCTGCAGGAGGAACATGACGAGAGGGTCAGGTGGAATGCCCATCACCCGTACAAAGTTCAATGCATCGGCAACTGGAACTGCCGATATTGGCAGTATCGTCAACCCCCACGTGACGATTCCTCCGATGAGGAGTACCACGACTACGCGAGCGACCTTGCCGAGGATTGGAGCGCCAGTTCAGGCTGCGTCGCAGCGCTATCTCGAGTGGAAAATGTCTCCTCTGCCAAATGCCATAGCCGCCAGCGGATTGCCATTCCCCGACTGCGTAAACGTGGGCATAGAAAGACGACGACACGACATTCCTCCCTTTTCCCGATGGGCAGTTGCTTTTCTAAATCTTAGTGACCCAATAGTCCCCTCCCGAAAAAAACTATCCGAAATAGGGTTATATTTACTACCTTAAATACCGTTCCATATTCCGTAACAAAGCAGTAAAAGTGTTCGTGTTCATACTTGGAGCATTATTCGCTCAAGTGTCATTCCAAATTTAATTTGCAGTCGCTTGGTATCAGACAAAAAAATGTGAGGTCAGTGGGCGGAGATATAGATCAAAACTGGAAAACTTCGCTGGAATTATCGGTCATTTTGGAAGCTACCCAGAACTCTGACCCCTGATCTCCGAAAAGTATTTGGTTGATTCCAATCGACTCGAAATTGAATTAGCAATGAAACAGAGTCAAAATAATTGTATTTAAGTTACTTCTAAAACCACAATTTTTGCAGTAAAATGAAGGAAAAAGGAATCTGCTTGTGTTTTTTTACTCTAAAATATCACAAAATACTCTGTCTGACTTTACCGGTGAAATAAATTTTTTTATTCATCACTGAAGTAGGCCTAAAAAATAAAATATAAAATATAAAAAAATTGTTTGAAATGATTCTGAATTCGGCAAACTCGCTGCGATAAGTGTTCCTGAAACATTCCTGTGGTATTTATTTGCCTTCCTTTCTCCATGCAATTACAGTAGTTGGTTTGGCATATCAGTAAAGTCCCTAAAATTTTGGAATAAGTTTAAATATCACACTGATGGTATCAGGAAATGGTAAACTCATGATGATGACACCATTAAAACAAACTTTATCATAACCCTCCTGATTGACTAACTGCCATTCTAAATAACAATTCGATTGAACGGGAAAAAGCTGAACAGAAAATCTCATCACAGAAATTCCAACGAATACGTTTCTGCACATGAACAGAAGTGGCGGTAAATTATACGATAGATATATCATCGGCTACGGAAACCTTCAGGAAAACAATGAGAACAAGGTCTCTAAATCAGACCGAGCGTTGTCGTCGACCACCTCCGCCGCCGCGTCCTGAATGTGAAACAGCAGGTCTCGCAGCAGGAGACCCTCCTCCTCTCCTGCCGAATCCGAAATACTGCTGATGGGCAACGTGACTACGCGCCACTAGAAAAATGAACCGCCAAATTATGAGCCTTTTACTTTAGAAAACTTGCTTCACTGTGTCACTATAGCACATTAGTTGGATTTTAGCAGGAGCATAATGAACGAATTTCGATTTACGTGTTTGTAAAATGAAATGGACGCTTCAAATACGATATTCAACAAATTCAAAAATACATAACTTCCATAACAAAAAATTGTAAAAATATTTATCGAGGCAATTCAAAAAATACGCAATTCAAAAAATTAAAATTTTAAAAAAAATCTGAAGCAGTTCAGAAGTAACTTCTCGAAATTAGTTCTTGTCCTATAGCCCCCCCCCTCCAGTTCGATAGTAGGGTACAGCTCTGCAGTTTAGCAAAAAACAGCTGCCATCAGGCAAGAGATGCATGCATACCTTGCCTAGCAGCGTTATTTTTCGGCGCTGCATGTACCCTCGCATTTTTGGTCGGAGCGCCGCCTGCTGGTCTGCGAGGATTTTTAGGCCTGTGGACAACATTAGCCACCGGCCTAACGTGTTCCGTCGGAATTCGTGTGTGAGGTGTTCCTCCATGTGGGACGGCCACCGCAGGCCTAAGAGGTTTAGGCGCCCGACTGTGGGCTCCCCCTTGTTCCCGGTGTCGGTGTCGGTGGTGGACCGGACGACGAAGAGAGCTGGGTCCGTAGTATTGGTCTAATCCGTAACCGTAATATCCCTGCAGAGAAGAGTAATAATAATAAACGTCAAATGTTGCTCCTTTGCTTTTAGCTCTCGAGATGGCAAAAACTAAAATAAGTCTGGTTTTATTACTCAACTAAAATCATTGGTAACTAATTTTTATAACAATAATAATTCAATGTCAGTTGAAATTATTTAGCTGATTTTAGATTTTGTTTTGAATTTTCCCACTTAATTTTTAGTAGCCAAAACTTTTGAGTTAGAATTTTTAATCATCTAAAAAAGTAAAGCTAAGAAACTAGTCACTAAAATTGTAGTTTAGTTTTTATTTAGCTATTTTCGGTTGTTTAATTTTACCACTCCTATTTACATTTTTCTTAAATAGGAGAAAACGTTTTGGTTAATATAAATTAAAGCATCTCAATCAGAATTACATAATTAATTAATTAATTTTACATGCAAGCTCTAGCAACAGAAACAGAAACCTTTAACGATAAAAAAAACGAAATTTGCTAAAATAAACTTTATAAATAGTGGGAACAAGGGTTGTAATACTAGTGTCCTTGAGTTCTGCCAGACATCTTACATGGGAGTAATAATAATAAGGATCAAAAGAATATGGATTCCATTGTGAATTATCAGTCAATCCGTTGTTGTCATCATCCTTGTCCAGTACCCCGGAAGTGGTTGATTTGGGTGTGGTACTAGTAGTTGTATTAAGACGGCTTTGCGTTGTCTGACAGGTTACGGTAGAGATAAAAAGCAGTAAAAAAGAGATAATAAACAGCGGTAATTTCAACGAATTAATGAGCTCAAACGGAAACATGTTGAAAGTGCGGCGTAATAATATTTTCAACCGGAGTCCGGTTACGATTGACCGAGGTAAATGTGGAGTGAGCGGGTTTTAACGCTGTGCACGGTATGTCTCGGCAAAGCCTCGGCCGTGTCGTGTGATCATGCGCACGAATATATGCATCAACAACAAAACAAATGCCACAACTACCAATTTGTTGTGTGCAAGATTCGGCCGCAGTTATATGGGTCAAAATCTTGCCGATTTTTAATATCTTCTCCACGCCTCCTACTTGCTTCGCTAAGCAGGCTCCAGTCTGTAATGAGGCCGTCGCATAGCTCGCTCATCTAAAATAAGACCGTACATTATTTTGTTGTGTAGTCGGAATAATATTGTCGGATATGAAGGGGATTGAGTATATCTCTAATACCATCACGTGAAGCGCAAAGATAACACATACCGATCTTGACCAATGTCCTCTCCCTTTTATCAGACAAATTGACGATTGATTGTTTTACGAATACATTGTTTTTTCATCACTATGCATATACAGTATATACATAGCATATTTCTTGAAACATGAAATCGAGCGTTGTCCTTACGCGCTGAACTGAGCAATGAGCCTGGAGATTTTCCACCATTGTGGGCTTCACTGCAGAAATACGTCAAACACCAAAACCAACAAGCAGCTATTCGATTTCCGGGGTTTAATGCCTATAATGGAGGACATTGTGTTTCCACGTTTGAGAAACAATATTATATTACAATATTATTTAAACAATAATTTCGTAATCGGATAAGCAACGCCTTTTACTCGCACAAACGAAGATATTAAGCAACGTATAACTTAATCATTCTTCAACGTTTCTAAGCGGAGAGTACTCTGTAAAATGCGCTGATGCAGCAAAGCGAAGACTCCAAATTTAACGTTAACAATTTAGAAAAAACAAACAAAACGAAAACTCCGTAAAAAATAAGAACACCTTTTTTTTGCGAAGGACTATCCGCAATGGTGTTCTGAACTGGAGTAACTGTAACTAGGTGGACTGTAACTCGGAGCACTGTAACTGGGTGCGCTGTAGCTGTAACTTGGGCTCGGCGCAGTCTGGTTGTAACTCGGACTTGAGGCGCTGTAGCTGTAAATCGAAGGACTCAGTGCCGGGACGCTATAACTGGGAGATCTTCGATACAACGGGACTCGGAACAGGAACGCTGTAACTAGAACTGGTCGAATCCGATAAACTGCACTCGGAGCACTGTTACTCGGACTGGGAGCACTCGCTCGGTGCGCAACTGGGCTGGTCGCACAAATGAAGCAGAAGGCCTGGGTTTTGTCTGAATTGCAGCTGAAGAAGGAGCGAACTCTTGTCGGGTTCGAACTGAACTGTCCGTGGAGCTTCCTGGAGACGCGCTTCGGGACGGTACAATTCACGAATCCGGTTGCGTTTTGGCCCACTCGACTGGAAGGGACGGAACTGGTGAGTCGGATGCGGGTTCTGTCTTTTTTACTAATGTGATCATTGGTGGATCCTTTGGAGTATCGCTTAGAGCCGAAATAGTTTTCGGTGCAGGAGCTAAAGCTCTCACAAAATCAATTTTTTTGACTACAGCTTCATAATTGGTGGGTTTTACCGCTGGGGTGACGACTGAATTCGTGACGGCAACAAGCTTCCGTGCTGGGGAATTACGTGGCTTAGTTTCTTTCGCTAAAGGTACGGGAACTGCGAAGTCTCTTCTGATTTGCCAGGAATCGGCTGTAGTGCCCCAAAAAGACAATAAAACGGAAACAGATCCTCCAAACCCAAAATTTATTCTCAATCTGTCTACCTGTCCATCTGTTTGTCTTTCCATCCGTCCGTCCGTCCATCCGTCTGTCCGTCCATCCGTCTGTCTGTATGGTAAGCCTGCACAAACTAATGACATTAAACGGTGACACCGTCACCGTAACAGTTAAAGGCAATAAAGGCGAACATGGAGAAACACTCCTGCGATTCCTCGTGCATGCCGTTCGATTGCGTCACCAAGACGGAACCAGGTACTAAGCTCTTCACGAAAACATCGTTTGTATAGCGTCGTGCGAGAAGTGCCGAGGAATGAGTGAATTTGATTCCAACGAAATCCTTCCTGACGACGCACCTTGACAGACGTCTCGCCTACTTTTACACAAGGGCGCCCGCCATTCGATTGCAAAATGACCATTGGAGGAGGCTCGACGATGTCTTAAAGAGCTGGATAGCTAGTTGCGGCGCCGTTGAAAAGTGCGCTCGAGGCGCCGCTAAACAGATTCTCCGTGTTCACCGGGATCGGCAGTGCTGAGAAGGTCAATAATGAGCGCGAGTCTGTCGGTCTCCAATATCAGAACTCCTTCATCTTCTCTTGATCGCAAGAAGACGTTTCTGGCATGAAATAGTTTCGGTTTAGCAAAAAGCTGGAAGAAATGATTTCGGTTTAGGAAATAGCTGAGATGAAATTAAATAAATAATTCATCATTTAATTTCGGTTTAAAAAAAAGTTGGGATGAAATATTTCGTTTTGGCAAAACGCAGGCAAAAAAAAACAAATAAATAAGTATTTATTTAATTTCGGTTTAGGAAATAGCTGGGAAAAAACTAATTAATTAATCAAGCTTAGAAAACTTAGCTGGGAGGAAATAATTTCTCCTTAGCAAGTTTATAGTGTGTAAAGTCGAAGCCTTTTGAAACGCAGAGCGCTCCATAAAATTTGGCCGGCCAAGTTAAGTTAAATTAAATTACCACTTAATGTGCTGCGTTCATCTGTGTCGACAGTGTTCCTACATTCTTTGTCTGGTTCTGCTATTCGAGATGGGTAATGTTCTAGCAGAACACATCGAGGACCTATTCATTTAAGGAATTCATATGCAGAGTAAAAATTAAGTGACATCATTAAAAAAAACTGATTTAATTACTCTTAGTCTGTCTTGGGACGACTGGACCGATCCAAGTTACAACCAGGACCGAGGTCCACGTTACAACCAAAAACTCTTGATTTGACCTGGTGGATGCCAGAACCACAAGGTTGCTCACAGTCACTTTGAGAGAGTTTTGACTAGTTGATTGTTGAGTTGGTGCAACTTGCAGTCTGAAACTAACTTTAACTATTGGATTGTAATTAAATTCCAGCTTTACAGTTTTTTTGGGTATTCTTGTGTGTTATCTAAACTCATGCCCAGGAAACCATAAACTGCTGAAAAAATACTGGTGGCCGGTTGGTGCTGGGAATTTTTCTTATTCAGTTGCAAGCTGTAACTCAAAATGGAGGAAGAAGAGGCAGCTGCCGTTGAGGCAATCGCGGATGAGGTGGACGCACCAATTGTCGACACGTCCGCGGATGAGGCGACGGTGGAGGAAGCCCTCGCTGAACTAAAGAACCTGAAGGAGAGGATGGCAAATGCCTGCAAAGCCGTTCACGATCAAAATGTTCCCATCCGACAGGCTGGTACGAACAATCTATTTTCTTTTACGGTTGATTGATTGATTTATCGTTCCATTTAATTGATTGCAGTCCGTTAGTTGGCTATAAGCTAGATTGATTGATTATGAAGAGCTGTTTTACGCCGCTTTGTGTACTTTAACTAAATCTTCTGCTTTTTTTTTAGTTTCCCGCTCTCCTTCTCAGTTTTTCTGTGAATTGCATAAATAGTACGTCTAAATTTGGTTTCTTTCGCTGTGTGTCACTTGCATATAAACGTGTATAGATTTAGCTGGTATCGCTTTGATTCGCATTGCTTGATTGATGGGATCGAGCGGTGATTGGTGATATCGGTGATTGGTTATGAAAGCCAAAATTTTTCTTTTTCCCGGGTTTAAATTTATTTTCCCTTTTGTTCTGCCAACATAAAATTTTGTTATATTTTTCTTTCACGCAGAATAATTTGATCAATTGCAATGTGTTTGCTATTATCAAGATTTAGTTTGTCCTGCAGCACGGCAATTCGGTGTGAGTTCAACGACACTCCATCGCCACCTGAAAAATCCCACCGTAAAACCGCGCGGGAAGCCCTGCAAATTCACTGAGGCGGAAAACGAGGCGATTGCACAATTGCTGTTGCGATTTGCTGATGTCGGGGGCTCACTTTCGAAGAATCTGATCAAGAAAGTCGTCATCGCAGTCGGTACTGCAAAAGGTAGGAGAAGTCTATGTGTTTACCAATGGTTGACTGATTGATCAGTGCATGCTTTTGCTGCGTATTTTTATTAGCTAATTCTTAATTTATTTATTTTCGGGAATAAGTCAGAGATATTCCACTATTAATGAAGCTTTAGTGGAAGCAAAATTAAATAGCCTAGCCAATAAAAGATAATTTTTTAAAATAATTCACAGTTAATTAAGTACTGTTTATTTTAATAATCTAATTTAACCTTCCGATGTATCGCAATTTTATTTGGGCATTGAGGAACGGATTTTGTTTTGTTGAAATTAGAATATCTTGATTTAGCAAAAATATATTGAAGCATCACTACTGTTTTGCAGGTCTGGATGAAGCCCGCAACAAGTTCAGCAACATGTGGCAGCGCCGATTCCTCGAGCGCTTTCCTGCAGTCGCTGTCCGCTTCTCCCGGAAGAAGGCCCGCGAATGGGACGCCGAGAAGTGGAACGAGCTAATGGAGGCACTGGAACGGGAGGGTATTCTGGAAGATCCTCGCGGCGTCTTTGCCTTTTCCACGGAGCTGGTACACAACAGTGTGCAGCACGCCTCCCGTCCTCGACCACCTGGCACTAAACGCCTCACCACTCCGAAAGCATCTGCGGTTAAGGTCCCGAGGATACCGAAGGACCGCTTCGCCGCACAGAAAAAGGCCATGAAGACGAGTTTGAAGGAGATTTGGGGCGAGGACTTGGCTGATGTCGATGTGAATAGACTGGTGGCGGAGGCGGACTTGATGGCCAGGTCTGTCTCTCCGTCTGTCTTCACAGCAGCCTGCATCTGACTTTGCCTTCTCATCTCTATGCTTCTATTATGTCTGAACCCAAATTGTTCTTCTTTTTGCAGAGGTGTTATACCCTCGGGTCGGCATATCCACGGTCCCTCCAAGGAGGCGGCTGTTTGAGTGTCGGTTTGAAAATCAGCCGCAGCCTGGATTGCGCCTGAAAACGTTCTCAATTTCCAATGTTTGTATTCTTAAGCCCTAAGTTCTGTTGTTTTTCCCTTTTTCGATAACAACCGTTATTTGTTGGGAACTCTCCATCTCCATATGATTGAATACAGACGATGGTTCGGCGAGGCTCAAAGAATCTTTCTTTACTCCTGCTTTTGTTTGATGGACGTATAAAATATCTTCTTGAGGGATCGAGCTGTTTTAGTACTAATTTCCGCATTAATTGAGTCGAAATGATGCTATTGCCACTGGCATTCTAACTCGATAAAGAAGTTATATTTTGACGCCAAAGCGGTTTTAACATTTCAGGTTTGTTTGTATTTTGTTTTTGTCTTTCTCACTTCTTTTGCGGTCGGTCGGTCTGCCTGTTTCTCTGTATGTCTGCCTGCCTGCCTGCCTGCCTGCCTGCCTGCCTGCCTGCCTGCCTGCCTGCCTGCCTGCCTGCCTGCCTGCCTGCCTGTCTGTCTCTCTGTCTCTCTGTGGCTGAAATTTTTTTTTTCACAAAATCTGAACTTAACTTGTTTCTGTTTTTGCTCATATCTTACCACTTAAGAAGCCTTTTCATAATTTTTAGAGTTAACTATTTAGTTTATTAATTCAGTTAGTGATTTTATAGGAAATAACAAGTTTTCTTCAAGTATTTAAGTATATTGCTTGTTTTGCTTAACTCATTAAATATACGTTACTTATTAAAAGAAAAAATTAAGCAGCACTAACCAGTGGTCACGTGCTTCTTTCGACTGTAGCCTTCTAGGCTCTAGCACTCGGCGGCATGACGTCATCATGTCAAAAAAATAATCAACCGCTATGGCTAAAAACTAATCATAACCGTTTAAGGAAAGCGCCGATTGTGTTTTGACTTGTACACTCAAACCTCTCAATTCTCCCTGTCCAGACAAGTGCGATTTCTACTGTATTCTGTCGGCTTGCGCGTGAAAATTGTCACTTCAATTTATCACTTGCCAGTCATTCTCTCCTCGCACAATTTCCCTTATCCATATCCACCTTCTCAAACAAACACCGCCTTGACAATTCGTTTGGCAATTCCTTCCGTATAAAGATCTTTGAACCCGCAGCCAGCGAAGAAGGTGCCATCTAAAGTGGCTATCAGTATCAGCTTTTGCGTAAGTGGAGACAGACCACCACGCACGAGGCGACCTTCCTTCCGTTTTTGCCCTATTATTTCACTTGCGCGTTTGCATTCCGAGGGCACCCGGTAACAGCCAGGTCATTCCCAGCTGTATTGGGTTTTTTCCTACAACATTCACGCCACCGGAACCGGAAAATGAAATTCGGAAAGGTGAGGAGGAACGAATTTTTTTGCATGCTTTTTTCAATCATTTCGCTAAACCTAGTATCGAGCAGTTGATTTTATTAAGAACCTTGAATGGTAATGTGGTTTTTTTGCTCAATTCTGAACGTGTCTGTGGTGACTGGAATGGCGCTGAGGCTGGAAAAGTGGTTTTGATGGAAGGTGGTGATTTTGTGTGGCGTGTTAACGGTTGATTGCTTGATGAACTTCGTTTGTTGCGTTGAATTTCAAGATTGATTGCTTGATTGGCACCCGTGTGAGTTATGACATTTCATTCTTTTCTACTGTATCGGGTTGATGGGGGCACCATGGCACCGTGCTTCCCTTAAATTTGTTAGAAAAATAAGCCCTAGACTAGGGCACGAAAAATTGAAAACCTAAAAATCGATTCCCTGGAGGATGGAGATGATTTTGCGTGGTGAACTCACCGTTGATTGAATGATTGTTGAATTATTTTTTGTGAAAGTTCTTTTCTCCAGCAATGCTATGATTTGGTTGATTAATTTTTATTGTTTATCAATTATCATTCAGATATACTTCTTTAGTTATTTTATATGTCCTCAAATTAGTAGCATTTTGTTAAAGAAAAAAATGTGCCCTTTTTTTCACATCATCACATTTTTTACATTGAAATATTGGTTTCGATATAAAACCCATGTCTAGTCCTTTATTTAAATACGAGTTTTAAAACAATAAAATTTATTTGTTGTTCCTAAATAATAGTTTTAATTAAATTCGAATTTTTTTTAAATAATTTCATGGCAGCTCGCACGCGATCGATTGATCGATTGATTGATTGATATATTAACAATCTTCTTCCTGTTGCAGACCGGAAGGCTTTTAGCCATGCTGAGCGTGACGGCCGGGTTCTTCCTAGTCGAGCTCGTCGTCGGCTACATGTGCCATTCGATGGCCCTGGTCGCCGATTCCTTTCACATGCTCAGCGATGTGCTTGCGCTGTTGGTGGCCTTCCTCTCCGTCCGCATCTCCAAACGCACCAGCACCAAGAACACATTCGGCTGGGCGCGAGCAGAGGTCCTTGGAGCACTGGTCAACTCGGTCTTCCTGATGGCGCTGTGTTTTTCCATCTTTGTCGAGTCGATTGACCGTTTTCACAATCCGCATCCAGTGAGCGACCCTATTCTGGTGTTGGTGGTGGGATGTGTCGGATTGGCGGTCAACCTCTTTGGACTGTTGATTTTCCATCGTGAGTCGGCAGAGACTGACATCGTCAAGCAGGCAGGCAGACAGACAGACAGACAGACAGGCAGACAGGCAGGCAGTCGTTGTAGGTTGTTTTATTCATTTTAGAGCACAGTCATGGTGGTGGTGACTCACACGGACATGGTGGTCACGGACACAGTCATGGTAGTCACGGACACAGTCACGGTAGTCACGGACACAGTCACGGGAAGAAAGACAAGAAGGGCGACAAGGGAAAGTCCGGCACCCCTGAGGAGAAGTTGGAGGAGTCGTTGTTGGCCAAGCAGCGTTTGTCGGAAGATCACATTCACCCCAATGAAGCGCAGGCTTCTGGGGAGCTGGCGGTTGTAGCTGACATTCCTCAGCCCCGCATCGGTAGGCACGTCTTTTCCTGGTCTCACTACTAGTTTGGTTAGGCTTTAGCTCAAGTTTCGAACAAAATATGAATAATTAAAATTGAACAGTTCAGATTTTTACCTTTTTTTCCTGGCCAGGGGGGGGGGGCAGCAAAAACAATTTTAAATAAAAAATGTTGTTTTGCCACGAAATATTTTATTTGAATTTACAGCTTCGTTGCGTAATATATTACCACTCTGTCAAATTGACGAGAATTTAAAAAATCTGATATTATCAGTCTAAATAGAAAGAAATTTTTGCTGAACGGTGACAAGAATATATACTGTACTGCCACGATTATAAGGGTGGGTTTTTTACACCGGGTGTGCACAACTGTGTGTGTGTGAGTGTGTGTGCTCACTCAGCACACAGGCGTGTGTGACGGAGGCGGGGCTTAACCCACCCTTAAAATCGTGGCAGTACAGTACAATAACTGTTTATTTTACCATAAGGTGGCCTGTTTTCTATTTATGCGACTGACTCGAATTAAATTTAGAATTAAATTTATTAATCTTTACATTTTTTAAATTTTTTAATTAGGAAGTCAGGTACGGCTATTTTAATTGATATTTAAACAGTGACCATACTTCCGGCGTTTATGGAAGTGTCCTATTGTGATCGAATTGTGCTTATAAATAGATCTTTTGCGAGATGAGATATTGATGTTATGGGTTTACCACAATTTTTTGTTGTATATTTGACTTACAGCCAGCAGCTCGCAGTTGAATATGCGCGGAGTCTTCCTCCACGTTCTCGGTAAGTCCTCCCCCACCCATTCCTTACTCCCATTCACCTGTGATAGCGTTTCCATGTACCATTTCTGTTCAGGTGACGCACTCGGTTCGGTGGTCGTCATCATTTCTGCCTTGGTGATCAAGTTCACCAACTGGGAGTATGAAGACTATATCGACCCGGCCATGAGCATCCTTCTCGTGCTCATCATCTCCTACACCACACTGCCGCTCCTCCGCGAGTCCGCCCTCATTCTCATGCAGACCGTCCCGACGCACATTGAGATTGAAGATATACGCACCCGGCTGCAGCAAATTGAGGGGGTCCTCGCTGTCCATGAGCTCCACATCTGGCAGTTGGCCGGTGATCGCATCATCGCCTCCGCCCACATTCGCTGCCACAACCTGCAGGAGTATATGCGGGTGGCTGGGAAGATTAAGCAGTTTTTCCACGATGTCGGAATCCATTCCACTACCATGCAACCGGAATTCGATGAGGTGCTTAAAGATCTGTCATGATTTTTTGACTGTCTTCTAGCTTGTATGTCTGTCTTTCTGTCTTTCAGTTTGCCTGTCAGTCAGTCTGTCTATCGGCCTACCTTCGTATCTGCTGGTCTGTCTATCTGTCGATTTGTCTGTCTGTATCTATTCTGTCTATGCGCCTGCCTTTCTGATGGTTTGTATCTTTCTTTTTCTGCCTCCGTGCCTTTCTGTCTATTTATTTCTGTCTGTGTGGCATCTGTATGCGTGCCTCCCCGCCAATTTAGACGTCCGTGTATTCCTGTTTGAGCTTATCTAACTGAATGTCTGTCAGTTTGTACTTGTGTACTTTTAGGTCTATTTGTCAGTTAATGAGACTGTCTGTGTCTACCAGGTTCTATCCGATTGTCTCATACTCTATTGTCTGACTCAGTTAAACATTTGGCGATTAAGGAAGATATCTGTCTATGAGTGCCTCTCTTGAAAAATTGAATGCCTATCTTGATTGTGCGGCGTTTGACTGTTTGCCAGTTTGTCACCATGAATAGCCAATGGGTTGTCTAGTTTGTGGTTGTCTTGAGTGTGTTTCTCTCAAAATGTTCAATCGCATTTGACTGCCAGACGTTTTGATTATCTGTCTGGAGTGACTGGCTTTCGTACTGTATTTTCGCGTTAGACAGGGACAGTCGTACTGGAGTGGAACGTGTGCACGGCTTGTGCACCGTACACACAGCACAAGCGCCGCGTGGCCGATTAAACGTTCCACAGCTCGTACTCTGTCCCTGTCTAACGCGAAAATACAGTAATTTTCCAACCATTTTCATTGTCTGAGTCTCTGTCCAACTTTCATGCCGGTTCCATGTATAAGTGACTGAATATCCACTTGTCTGGAGAGGCACCTTTGCAGCTGGCAGTCTGTAACGTGCATCTATCCCTTCTTCAGGTGTCTGTGAATCCGAACGATGACTCCTTGACTAACCCGATCAATCCCATGTCCACCTGCATCATCGCCTGTCCGACCGACGCCAAAGGCTGCGCCGAGAGTGTCTGCTGCCGAAAACCGGCCGCCAACGGCAAAGTCACCGTCGTCGTAGACCGACCCATCAGTCAATCGTTGGACGGGCAGGCACGAGCGCTGGAAAGTGTTTTAACGGACGGGCGAGTCCCGCCGGATTCCGTCTTCTCACCGCCTCCTCCTTCTTCGTATTCGGTGGTGTTAGACCTGCCGAAAAAGGGCGGTGACTGAACTGAAGGGAAAAAAGGAAGAATCCGCAGACTGATGAGCCCTGTGATTAATTTTCTCACTGACTCCTCTATTCAGACTCTCCCACAGTCCTGGTTTTCGTGGTACCCGGCGGAAATCCATGTTGTTCCACACCACACTCTTTTTGTTTCCTACC
>LRSR01003409.1:0-11878 GCA_001579985.1 Hypsibius dujardini
CTATCCAGCACGCGTTTTTTTAATTTATTCATTTTCGTGGTGGACCCTGTAAATTAACTTGACTAAAACTAACTTAAAACTTTTGTAACTAATTGGCTTGCTTGTTTTTAGTTTGTTAACTTTGCGCAATAAACACGAACCTTGACGTTCTGATGAAGAAAGATTAAAGCGGCGAAATTTAAAGAGAAACTAACATTATTAAACTGAATTGAGTCAAAAATTAATCTTACTAAAATGCAAAACTAAAACTCAGTAATCTTCAGACCCTGAAATTGATTGCTGAACAGTTTTATGTGTGAAAATAGCCCACCAGATGGCGCTGCTTGTTTTATCTCGAGCAGAAAAATAATTAAGCCCGCGTATTTTTCCAGCAGTCCTTTTCTTGCAGTCCCTTATGTTACAGACCTTCCACCGTCACAAATATCTCACCGAGAAATCGCAATTGAAACGACCATATACGAAGAAGACGTAGCCTTCCACTGACCGATGATGATCTATTCGATTATCAAGATGATTCATCGATCAGGACCTCAACACGCTCCGTTCATTCACAAAACACTCCTTTGCCCACTTGGCATTACTCAAATCATTATCCCCCTGGGTTCCTCACCTTACCCTGGGTTCCTCGCCCCAACCTGGGTTCCTCACCCCATCCTGGGTCCCTCACCCCATCCTGGGTCCCTCACTCCACCCTGGGTTCCTCACTCCACCCTGGGTTCCTCACCCTACCCTGAGATTCTCACTCCATCCTGGGTTCCTCACCCCACCTGGGTTCCTCACCCCACCCTGGGATCCTCACTCGTCCAAGGACCTTGTCACATGAAGCGCAAAGCGGTGAGCGAATTCCGTTTCGGAATTGTTGACATTTCTTGTGTACGTTTACCATGACCATGTGAGCATATGTTTGCAAGTGAGAGAGAGAGACAGACAGACAGACAACTCACAACAAAACAATAATGAGTACGCGCGTGCCTTGTTTGCACTTGAATTCATAATCGAGTTCGCGATCCACTCTCTCTCTCTCTCGAGAGAGAGAGACAGAGAGACAGACAACAAACAAAAATATATATACACAAATGAAGATGCACGTTACTGGACCGTGACAGTCACAAGATGCCTTGTGATAAAAGGGTGAACGACGAATTCTTTCGGCAACTTATGAATTCGGTCATCGTACAACTTCAAACAATTCCGCATAATCGAAAATGAATGTCCTTCTTGCCGATCACTCAGCAGGTCAATTGGTCGCACACTTTTGTATATAATCAGTATTTATTATTCTTATACAAACACTCCTTCTCGCAAACATTAATTTATTAACAAAAATTAATTTTTTGCCAAACTTATTTTTTTGCAAGTCAGATTACATAGAAAACTTCATTAATTAGTGATCCGTTTGCACGGGATCTTGAAAGGGTTGTCACGAAAAATTCATCAAATTCATCAAAAAAAAAATTCATCAAAAAAATTCATTAAAAACATTGATAATGAATAATAATTATTTAATATACAACTTTTCTCAGTTTAATACCGCTTTTTCGAGTCAGAAACATTGGTACAGTATTTTCGGCTCATTTTTAATCGACAAACTGAAATATTATTATAAAAACAATGTGGAATTTTCAGCTGTTTTTTAAGTGACTTAGGAGTCCGAGATTTGGGTCGTAATTTTAATATTCTACTAAATTAAATTACCTTTGACGTGAGTTTCATTCATCTAGTTTCAAAACATCAAAATCAAAAAGAACGAAAAAATTAATTAAATTAAATTAATATTTTATGAAAACACGCTAAATTATTTATAATTATTTCTACTGTTTTAGCTCAAAAAGCCTCATTTTTAAAATTGAATCATCCATTTGGATTTTTATTTCACTGTAATTTGTGAGGGTCAGAAATATCTTCAAGGATAAAGAAAGTGGTGAAAAAGAAATCAAAACGAATTTGGTAAATTTAGAAATAGATAAAGATTAGAATAAGAATAGATTAAGAATGAATCGGAAGTGATTCCACCGGATTGAACGCTCCAAAAATAAGTTTGCAATGATGAAAGCGAATAGCAAAGTGCTTCCTGTTTCCCCGACGGTCACGTGGTCACGTGGTCGCGTGGTCGCGTTCGTTCAACCGTTCCAACGTTCCGTGTATAATATAAATTTATATTACGCGGAACATGTCGACATGCCGTGCTTGAAGAGAGACTGGAAAAAAAAGCTGCGACAGACAAACGCAACAAACTCGTACACGACACACCGAAACGGACGTTGGAATTTATCGCGTTGTTGTGTTTCGGTAATTAGCACAACCATGTGACGTACCCCTTCCGAACCTCATTAAATACAACATCTCACTTGTCCATTCCGACTTCATGTATAAGTATGTACATGTACTGTCTCGATCATTTGGTGCTGCCTTTTAGACCCACCCGTACATTATGACTGCACACACTCTTCTTCGCTGCAGTCATAATATACGGCGGATCTAAAACGCAGCACCAAATGATCGAGACAGTATATGTACCCTGTATATACATTTATATGTGTGCAATGAATCAGCTGATCTCTCTCTCTGTGCTGTCTCTCCCTGTCTCCCTCTGTGTGTGTGTGCTCTGTGTGCATGTGCTCTGTGTGTGCATGTGTGCTCTGTGTGCATGTGCTCTGTGTGTGTGCGTGTGTGTTAGCCGCAGGGCCAGTTCGCCCTCATTAATCGGGCCTTGATCAACTCCACTGACAGTGACACGCTAGCTTCAAGTTCGCTTAATCGCGAATTAATTGCAGCGACAAAAAGAAGAAGAGGAAAAAGACTGTTGGACTTTGGCGTCGCGCACAAGGTGTTCTTCAATGTTTTCCGTTGTCGTATCGCACGCACATTTTGTCATGATGATGAATCAACTTTTTATGAGGGAATTCGAAGAAACTCTGAAATCGAAAATTGTGGATTTTGTTTCGAAGAACATCATAATCTTGACTGGAAAAAAATCATTGATGATCCGGAGGAGTGCCTCCTAAAACCTAAAAATACAACGCAAAAAAATATTTAAAAGTATTAAAAAATTGAATTTATTTTTTACTAATGCCTAATTTTTTTAAAACTTTAATTTAAACTGATTTCACACTGCATTGATCCCGCGGAGCCGTTTCCACCTTAACAATTTTCCACAGTATAATAATAATATCGATATCTTTTTTGTTATCGCAGTATTTTTCAGACTCGATCTAGGACGGCAGACAAAGTAACGATGTGACTGACATTGATTCTATTATTCGGAGACAGACAACGTACGATTGCTCCGGGTTCCTCGTACTACCGAGTAACCTACCTCAAAGTACACGCTCCGTGGTAGGAACCTCACCGAACCACGCTACGAGTATAATAAACGATTTATCAAAAATAGGTCAAGTTTTGGCGCGCCCTAAACAATAGACTCCAACCGATAGCACAATGTATCCGGCTGTCAATGTAAACCTTGCGTGACTTATAAAATTTAAACGTACGCGTGGCGTGACACATCACATTTAAACGTGAGCGTGGCGTGACACATCACATTTAAACGTGAGCGTGGCGTGACACATTAAATTTAAACGTAAGTGTGCCACATCGCATTTAAACGTGAGCGTGACACATAAAATTTAAACGTAAATTTGACGTGCCACATAAAATTTAACGTAACCCTGATCGAGGCAGAAACGTCGAAATTATAAACGCCTCGTGTCTGGAGTCTCGAGATTACTGTAGAATCGGGATAAAATGCGCCACAAGCTCATACTGGCAGTACAAACCAACCCGTCTGATTGATTGCAAAACTATGACCACCACAAGACTTCACCTGTTGATTACTAGTACAAATTTTAAGCTGTACCCGTGCGCTTGATTGGTTGATTGAGTTGCGGTGTAGTGTGGCCGTTATTGTTTTGCTTGCAAGATGTGCTTGATTGTGTATTGACTGGATGTGTATTGACTGGAACTAATTATTTGGGACCGCCGGTACAAATTTACAAGGGGGTCCAAAAACCGGCGCAAGTTATCCCGATTCTACAGTACGTAGGTATGAGCCCGTGCCCGTAATACTGCGTCGCCGCTCCATTTTTACGTTTCTTTCCAAATGCAGTGCATGATTGAGAAAGGATTGATCCGTTATCAGCTATTTGAATAAACCACAATGAGACAAGTCCAGCATAATTTACATCGTGACTCGTCTCACGTTAAGCTTTACTCGCGCAAGAAACAATTCAGTCACCCGAGTCAGGCGCGAAAATTCAAGTTTCTCTGCTGCCTCGGTCAGGGTTACGTTTAAATTTTCTATGTCACGCAAGGTGTATAATGTGAGGGCACAGGTGACAGACATATATAACAAGTTTACAATACGAACGTCGTGTGTGTTACGTGGGATGGATTGATCACTTTTAATGAGAGCTATATGAAGGGAGAAGGGATTAGATAAAAAGGCACACACCAGCAGATATGTCTGCCAGCGAGAATGAATACAACAGCAAACGCCAGGCGTTTAACCGCTGCGTCTACCATCCTCACCGTTAAGCACATAATAACAAGTGCATCGAGTGCAGAGATGTGCAACCCCGGGAAAAAGCAATTCCAACTCCACTTCAACTCCGGTCCAACTCCGGGTGAATCAACTCCGAACTCCTAATATCGCAATTCCAAATGGAGTTTGCGATATTAGGAGTTCGGAGTTGATCCACCCGGAGTTGGCCCGGAGTTGGCCCGGAGTTGGCCCGGAGTTGGCCCGGAGTTGGCCCGGAGTTGAAGTGGCGTTGGAGTTGCTTTTTCCCGGAGTTGCACATCTCTGATCGAGTGCGTGACACAGTTATGTGTAAACATTTTACGATTCACAAATCTGGCATGTTATGATTTTGGAGATTTTATTGGTGTACTAAAGTAGTAAAGGTGAGATAGGCGCGATCCATTTTTAGTTCAATATGGAAAAGAGGTGAAGGTAACATGGTTCACATGAAACGCATAAAACTTATAAATATTAATTAAAATCAAGGTTAAAAAGAAATTAAAATCAGCGCGCGGAGCATTTAAATAAACCACTTATTTTTAATTTAATTTAATTTAATTTAAAACCAAAAGATGAATTTTTCTTCCTTTTAAGGTATATTTAAAAATTGGCTGAAGCAACATTTAAAATTTGAATAAAAACACATTTTAGCTACAACTGATGAATATTTAAAATTTATTTAAAAATGTATCTAAATTACACAATTAAAATTTATTTAAAAATGTATCTAAACTAGACACTTGAAATTTATTTAAAAATATAATTAAAATAAATTAAGATCAAATTTTAAGTTACATTGAAAATGTATTTTAGCTATAAACTGTAAACGGGAGCATATTATGTAATTTATTTCAGAGGCAGCGCTGGTGATGGAGAAAAAGGTGCGAAGTGTAGCGTGTGTTATATGCAAAAGTGTCAAGTCTATTTGTTCTGCAGAAACGAAGCCAATGGCCTTTCCGTTGCCAATGGTCTGTGGAGCTCGCGAAACACGCGGTAACAAAACATGACACAGAAACGAAGGTACGCGCGGTGTATTATTTGAATAGAACATAAGGCGGAAACCAACATTTACACTGTCCGGCCCCACACACACACACACACACACACACACACACCGTCTCTCTCTTGTGTGTGTGTGTGTGTGTGTGTGTGTGCTGCGTGGTCTCTTGTGTCTGTGTGTGTGTGGTGTGTGTGTGTGTGTGCTGCGTGGTCCGGTCGACCCACTGAGACACGGTACCGTAGAGTCTCGACCATTTTTAGACCCACCCGTATATTATGCCTGCACACACTGTGCTACCCTGCGGTCGAAATATACGGGGTCATTAAAAGCTGGCACCAAGTGCTGGAAACTCTACAGTGATCGCCCATTTTTTCAGCGTTGAACAATGAACGGATTGCACACGTTTTAGGGCGTGTATCCCGATCCCGTTGAGGAGCAATCGGATGCGAGCTGCGCGATTTAAAGGCGCTACTACTTCATGCAGCAATGCGCCGCAGTAGGTTAAAGTGAATATTAACTATCTGAATATTAACTATCTGATACGAACAACATATTCCTCGCTGACTATTAGCTCTCTGCAAACACCGTGTGATGGCACAAAGAAAAAGGTGCCGCCGAACAATTTTCATGTGAATTTTTTCAGGCGCTCCGAAGACATAGATAGAACATGAAGAGCGATGAAAGTGGTCAAGCGTTGACATTTCAATTAAGCTAATTCGGCCCCCTGCAAAGGCGGCCCCGCCCCCGCACCTCATCGCGTCTAATCGATCAATCAATCATCGACGCGACGCGATGCGAACGCGAGAGTGTCTCTCAACAATCGGCAAGAACCTTGAAAATCGTCGAGTCTTTTTTCGTGTGCGTTAAAACAAAAATTGCCTTCCGGGCATCCAGTCACGAAGTTCCATCAGCAAAGATGGCTACGTAACGAACGTATCATAATTCAAGCGTAACCAAGCCGTGTTGTGATGTTTCCTTTGTCGTACTCTACGAACGCAGGCAATCACAAGAAGCGATTCTTTTGTGTATGTGTAAATACCTGTAGATTCAAGAAGAAGTATAGGCCAAACACATACGAGCGGTGCCTTATCTTTCGCATTTCCAATCGCTCCGCCGTACCGGGTTCGGGAATGCTTTTAAAACAGATTTTGTCACGCCCACACGCGCGCAGTTGACACATTAAGAAAAAAATGGAAACTCTTGTTTCTTTTTGCATCTACAGGCTACAAAATGTGTGCTCATTGGTAGGTCATAAAACTCGTCGCAACCTTGCTGTATAGTATTTAGAAATCGTTGGTGGTCCAGCGCAGTATGAAATATTATTATTTATTCGCGTGAAACTCCAATAAAAATCTCTTGCGCTTCTTGCTTCCTCTTAAAAAAATGGAAACAAAAATTAAGGTCTAACATTAAGCTAATTTGAGCCAAAAACTCAATTCGATTACGTTTTTGATTTTTATGAAGGTTCCAATCTTCATGACTCCTTAAACTTACATAAATCCTGATTTTGTGTGACAGTTTTTGAGGTGTGAATTAACTTTCATTTTTTGGCATGGAATGGATGCTGACAGGGACAGGCGTTGTAGCAAAAAAATAATTGGAGCAGTGGGATTAAGAGTGACCGAGAAATGGCGGTTCTAAATTTGTCTCAAAAGTATTCCTTTACCCGGTAAACACGCACACGCGATTATTTATATTTATTTGTGTTATTCGGCAGTTATCTGCGTCGAGTAAAACGACCCTGGCTAACTTCCGGTGGTGAAGTCATTCTCATCTCTTTAGAAGACACTGGGCGCCCGCAGGGATGGCAAACCGTAAAATTAATGAACTGATCATTTTTATTTAGCTAAACAAACTTTTGTTTGAACAGTAATAAGAATAATAATATTAATTGCTTTTTTAGTCAACAAATTATTTCATCTAGTTTTGGTAGAAATTGGTTTGATCATTTATATTATTATTATTCAAAAATATTTCTCATTTAGTTTTTTCTGAACATAAAAATAAAACTTAAAATTGTCCACCAAGAGCTCTCTTTTAGTTTCCTTAAGTTGTAGTTTATATTTATTTTTGCCATGGCAAATTAAAATTACGTTCTTCATTTAAATATGTTAGTTTTTTAATTTAAACTTTTGATTAGGCTCTTTTCGGGACGCTAAAAAATTAATACAAAAAAACCTGTCGACTGGTAATTTCAGTTTGTCACGTGAAATTCCATGGAACTCCAAGCTCCATTCCATGGAATTCCAAGCTATATTCCATAAAATTCCAAGCTCTATTCCACGGGAGCAGGGCGGAATTTGCAAATTCACCCCGTGTGGAATTCCATGGAACTCCAAGCTCCATTCCACGGGAGCAGGGCGGAATTTGCAAATTCACGCCGTGTGGAATTCCATGGAACTCCAAGCTCCATTCCATGGATTTCCAAGCTATATTCCATAAAATTCCAAGCTCTATTCCACAGGAGCACGGCGGAATTTGCATATCCACCCCGTGTGGAATTCCATGGAACTCCAAGCTCCATTCCATGGAATTCCAAGCTATATTCCATAAAATTCCAAGCTCTATTCCACGGGAGCAGGGCGGAATTTGCAAATTCACCCTGTGTGGAATTCCATGGAACTCCAAGCTCCATTCCACGGGAGCAGGGCGGAATTAGCAAATTCACCCTGTGTGGAATTTCATGGAACTGGAATAAATAGGGCACCGTTTTTTCTCTTTTTCGCGTTATCATTAGTGTGTAGCGACCTCTGCTCCACCCATCCCCATCGCTCACCATAATCGAACACACATTCCGAACACTTTACACTTCCTTCTGTCTGTAATGGGCAATGCGTAACTCTGACCTGTGGCAAAACCCTTGGGCTAACCGAATTAAGCCATTACACTCGTTGCATGGCTGTTGTACACAATCCCCGAATTAAAGTGCTTGAATCGGTTAGTGCAAGATTTTTGTCACGTGTGTATTTTTATTTCGGTCGTCGCACCCCGTTTCGGGTGCGATGGCGCACCCATTCTAATTTTTGGCATGTGTTGTCTGTGGTATGCGCCCCGTGCGGTGCGCACATGAGTTGGTCATTCATCGTTTCACGATTCGGCCTACAAACTCTCTAAAACAGGCACAAGGCCGATCGTTATCGCGATAATGGAACACGACAGAGAGAGAGACAGAGAGAGAGAGAGAGAGAGAGAGAGAGAGAGAGAGAGAGACAGAGAGACAGAGAGAGAGACAGAGAGAGAGAGAGAAAGAGAGATGATGACTCGCGGTTGATTAATATCGGGCGCGAGTTCAAATGCATGTGATGATGCGATCTTGTGATTTTTGCAGTGCGGTGAAGGGATAAAGCGGTCTGCTGATTTGGCGAACTCAACTGCATTTTTATTAATTGGTTAAATTTGGGCGGGAAACTCGAATGCGTGCACGACTCGTGAGGGTCATATTCGGTCACTGGTCAAGCGCGAACAACGCGGGTGAGGAAGCTGCAAAATTGGAACGTCTCCACAAAATAACATTTTGACTATTTTCTGAATAGAAAGCAGCTAGTTTAATAAAACTATTTATAATTCCAACTGAAAATTTTTGAAGGGCGTTGACGAAAGTTATTTGGTAAATATACTCGTCTTTCAATGCACAATAATTTGCTGCAGTGCTTATTTCGTGAGGGGGTTTTAATTTGGCGCTTTCCCTGTACGCGATGCGCCATCCACTGGCCACTGAGCGGCCAATAACCGCGTGCGACCAACCTGTCTAGGACCGCCCCCTTATCCGTAAAAAATCACGACGAGAGACACAGCAGGAGGGAGAGCGATGCGCGCAGGGGCGAGCATGCACGTCACGCTGCCTGCAATTGACTGACCAGCGTGAGACATCTCTCTGTCTCTTTCTGGCCATCATCACACACAGACACAGCAGCAGACAGCAGCCACCGCGCTCTCTCTCGCTCTCTCTCGACAAAGCAAAAACCTTCTGTCTGTGCACACACAAATTCACACACCACAACCAACAACATTTCAGCTGCCGTTCGTTGCGCTCTCACAATTTTCGTCGCGATCACAATTTTCCCCTTTTTTTCCTCCCAACGACTTTTTAAATTCCCAGCGAACCCTCTCACCGCGGAGAGCCCGTATTTTTATCCCACGCTGTGCTGAGTGTCTGTTTCCTCCCTTCAGGGCAACGACCTTCCCCCCCGCTCCGCCCCTTTGCCCTTTTCCCCCACAAGGAAGCACCGTGACGGTGGATCGCTTTATTTTATCATCCTGCGCTCGAGATCTCACGCCATGCCTTCAAATATCAGCACAAACGATGGACTGTGGTCGACCGCCAAGGATCTATCCCTGCGGAAGAATCGGAAATCGCGAGGGTGAGTTGGAAATCTATTTTTTACCTGGACCCTTGAAGAGGGGCGCATGGGGCGCTTGACGTATGTGTTGAAGCTCGCGGTCTGGACCCTTGACGGGGGGGGGGCAACTTTTCCGCGTGTTACGGGGGCATTTCTGGGTTATCAACATCCATGGGGCAATCTGTAACGCAGTTGTAGGGAATATTTGACTGATTAGAACAAAAGCGCGTGTCTACTTACGTGACGGTCGCAATTAAAATTCCGCGATAGCGTGTGCTACACGCGGCAAAAAATCTTGCGCTGACCGAATTAAGCACTTTAACTCGGGGCTGCGTAGAACAGCCATGCGTTGAACGAGCGTAATGGCTTAACTCGGTTAGCACAAGCCTGTTGCCGCGTGTGCTATCAGGGCTCTTTGTTTATTGACAAAGGGGCAAATTGTGCGAGATCGTTACGCGTCTGCAGGCTTCACATTCAAAAGTCACCTACTTCACTCAAACTCTCGCTTTCAGTTTTTCCTCCCTCCATCTCTCCCATTTTTTCCCGAGGTTTACAAATTTGAACTTTTATTTGAAAGTATGGCGGTCGGAAGTGACATCCCAAAGCAGTTTGGCAATGCGGCGGCGTAAGTGAATTTCCCTGTAGCAACACGACTGGAAATAATGCCCTGGTCCAGTCAGGGGAGCTCTACGGTTGCGCTAGGGCTAAAATCCCGCTGCTTGACCAATGAGATTTTCCTCGTTTTTTTTGCCCCAATATCTCGGTTGACCAGTGCCTTGGTGGTAGGGCAAAATATCCGGAAATTCTGAATTGCCATTTTTTCTTCATTTGCAGTGCACCCATCAAGGAGCGGCTGGATAATAATTTCGGATCTGACAACGACGACGCCGCGCAAGTCCCCAAGCAGCAGCAGGAGGCGGTGGTGATGACGAAGAAGCCGGCCACATCGCAGTTGTCTGCGTCACTGGCCAACCACGACGCTGCTACGGCTGCTCCCACCTCGCCGGACGCATCTTCTTCCTCACCCGCATCGCCACCCGTTCAGGCAGGCAAACAGAAGAGTGGACTCTTCACTCGTGTCCGGAAAGTCCCCTTCAACAAAGGTACGATCTCGTTCTCTCGTACGATATTTTTCAGACAGACAGACATCCAGACACAGACATCCAGACACAGACATCCAGACACAGACATCCAGAGAGAGAGAGAGACAGACAGAGAGACAGAGAGACAGACAGCCAGACAGCCAGACAGCCAGACAGACAGACAGCCAGCCAGCCAGCCAGCCAGACAGGCAGGCAGACAGACACGAAGCTTTAGACCGAGACGCGTGCTTAGCGTTTATAGACAAGCGCCTGTGCTTGACCGATTATACCACTTGATCGGGGTTTGGAAGATCGCGAGTAAGTGTTGTGAGCGCGAGAGGATGAGAGAGCGTAATAAGAAGGAGTGAGCGTAGTTGGAGGTCGGACAAGTGATCCGCTTGTTCGAATTGTCTGCGACCGGTTGAAGAAGCAGGAAAATAGTATTTCATTTTTTTGATTGACTGTTCGGTTGATTGTTGTATTTGGCCTTTAGATTGAAAATATATTTAAAATGTGTTTCCCTCTTATTGATTGTCGATTTGGTCGACTAGAACTTCGCTTGATTGATTGACTATTACTAGTAGTTTCTTCTCTCGATTGATTGATTGATTGATTGATTGTATAAGTGAATTGTTTCCCCAAAAATGGGCTTCGATTCTTTTTTATGGGAAAGTGGTTTAATTTTGAAAACTTGCAATTAAGTCGCGCATAATCCTCAATAGAAATGCGTCATCATAAGCCACCCCCCCCCCCCCGAACTAAGCTCAGCCGCATTCTCATTTTTCCTGGGTGGTCAGCAGTTTATTTCCGGTTGAGCTTTTTTTGTGTTTGTTTCTTTATATTTTGAATAAATGGAAAAACGCGTCGACGGCGGAAGTGAGAAACCGACAGACAGACAGACGTCACAGACAGACAGGCAGACAGACAGGCAGGCAGA
>LRSR01003410.1:0-27929 GCA_001579985.1 Hypsibius dujardini
CCCTCTTCGCCTACGGTGCCCTCATCTGCGTGTCTGTCACTGACATCACCAAGTACTCTGTCGGCCGTTTGCGACCGCATTTCCTCCCGGTCTGCGCAAACGATCTGGACTGGGCGAAGATTGTCTGCGGCAACAGTACCGGCAACACCTACATCACGGATCCTTTCTGTCCGGCCGCAAAGTCGACCGATCCCGCCGTTCTGGCACGCTTTGAAGACTCCCGCCTCTCCTTCCTCTCCGGGCATTCGAGTTTCTCCTTCTACTGCGCCTTCTTTGTCATCTACTACCTGGAGACCCGCTTGAAATGGATGAATATGCGCTTTTTCAAGGCCTTCTTCCAGTCCGTGGTCTTTATGGGCGCGGCGCTGTGTGGAGCCAGTCGAGTGCGCGATAACAAGCATCACCCGACTGATGTCTTGGCCGGCAGTTTCCTCGGCTTTGTTGTCGCGACAGTTGTGGTAAGTTGATTATGCCAGAAAGTGAGAGACTCCTGGTGACTCCTCAAGCGTAGCGGCATTTTTCCCGGTAACCACTCAAGGTCATTGTTTTACCTGTGCCTGTTATCTTTTGTGCCGATGACAGTCCCTGTTAGGCAGACATCTAGGCCCGCTGAGTATCGAAGACGTAAATGGACTAATAGAAACATAGACAGCTTGTACGTCTGACAGACATCTGAAAAAGCACAAAGGCATCTGGTCGAGAGACAGACAGGCGTACAGATCGACAGACAGACAGACAGACAGACAGACAGACAGACAGACAGGTAGGCAGATGAACAACTCCTTAGGCCGGTGACCAGACAGGCTGATTGGCTGACATTTGAATAGAGGAGCAGCAGACATATATTGTGTCTATTGTATTCTATGAAGACCTTGGACACAGCCTAGCCGGAAGAGAACGCGGTTGGGTCTATGATGTCTGTGTATGCTAAAGGGACAGACGTTAATGGGCAGACGAACAGCGGACAAGCTGCGCCGCGACCGAGCCCACTAATTAACCCCCCTTTGCGCTTGTCTCTGTTTCAGGTGTTTGTCGTCGGCGACTACTTCCTTGACCGTCGGGCGCTTCGCGCCAAGGTAAGGGGTTACTTCAAGACGACCGAGAACGGCAAGTGCGGTGGCGATATCGAGGCCGCCGCCGCCGGTCGCCAGTACGTCGACATGGACTTTATCGATTCCGGCAAGAATAGCGACCCGAAAATGGTTGCGTAATCTCCAAGGGGCGCGAGATCGTCTCGATGTCTGCGGGAAGGCCCGGCTTATCGTGCAGTGAAGTGTGTGTGTCTGTGTGTGTGTGGAACCATACCGATATGATTCGATCTTGTGTGGTCGATGTGCCCTGCACACTGCACACTGCACACTGCACACTGCACACTGCGCACTGCGCACTGTATCTCGTGGCCTGTGATAGTATTGTGTGGCTTCGGTTCAGTTTTCCTATGTCTCTGTCTGGACGTTCTTTGTCTTAACCTTAGTTAGCTGGCTCCTTTTTTGTCCAAGTATTATCTTGAGGCTTCATCTTTTGTTGGTGTTGAGATTTGTCGAAATCGCGACGTCCATACCAGATCTGCTCAGACGTCAATCAAATGCACGAGTCAGATGTTTTTTTTCTCTGCTTATGCGATCGCCCATTTCAGTTCCTCTTATGTTACACGAGTTTTGCGCTTTTCTTCCCAAGCTGAGATTTATTCCATGTCAACCAATCAGTTTACAACGCTGGCTCAGATTAAAAAAATATCCCCCCGAGGTTTAAGACTATTAAGGGAGAGAGAGGGAGAGATCAGTCAGAGTCGCTGTCAATGGAAAGACCACGTCCATCGCGATTGAGTCCCCGGATGTGGACATACTGGACGGGCTTCTCCAGCGGCAACGTGGCCGCACTGCTCTCGGCCCAGGGGACCGCGAAAAGACCTTCGACCTCATCGATGTTTCGACCCTTCGTTTCGGGGACCATGAGGAAGACGAAGACAGCTCCGATGGCTGCTGCACCGGCGTACATCCAAAAAATGCCTAAATAAATGGCGAAGGGAGTTTTAATTTGGTGCACAATCATGACACACAGACACACAGACAGACAGACAGACAGACAGACAGACAGACAGACAGACAGACAGACAGACAGACAAACAGACAAACAGACAGGTAGACAGATACAGTAAACTATTTTTGGAAAAGAGCAGTCACATCATAAGAAGAGCTCTTGCCATTTGTTGCGGCGTTCCGTGACCTCTCTTCAATTGTCATTTTCATCACACTAAACTCCTCATCCACATCGGCCGTATCCACATCACGTACGCGACGAAGTGCCGCCTTGGCAGCTTCGTGCTGGCCATTCGTAATGAGCCAGGCCGGCGTTTCCGGAAGGAAGACGAAACCGATGAACTGCACCATCGCTGGGACGGCACCCATCGCCAACATGTACCTGAATCAAATAGGATACGGAGTGTGATGATGATGAGAGTATGCAAATCAACAATATGTGACCATGAGAAAACACGGAAGCGTGAGCAAACAGATTATCTTCAGAACGAACCTCCATCCGGCTGCGGTGTCGTAGGCAAACAGGCCGTCGATGCAGCCGGCAGTTAGCTGGCCTGCAGCAATCAGGACCGCGTTGGCCGTAACGAGACGTCCCCGGAGTCTGCTTGGTACGAGCTCGGCAATGTAGACCGATGACGTCACGGAAACCAATCCTGAAATTAGACGCATAGATGGAATTGCAGTGTCAACAATGTCGCAGTCCCATCCCTACTGCAACGTAGCAATTATTCCATTACGTTGCATGCGTCAAACAAGCAGATCAGCAGATCTCCCTCTCACTCCCTCTCTCTGACTCCTATTCCTAGGAACCCGTTGGAATGATTGCTTTTGATTTTCTCAATCTGTATTGGAATGTGCCTGTCAGCTAGATTTCGGCCTATCTAATTGTCTGTTTATCTGTCCGTCTGTCCGTGTGTGTGTGTGTGTGTGTCTGTGTGTGTGTCTGTGTGTGTCTGTGTGTCTGTGTGTTGTCTGTTTGTCTGTGTGTCTGTGTGTCTGTCTGCCTGTCTGTTTATCTGTCTGCCTGTCTGCCTGTCTGCCTGTCTGCCTGTCTACCTGTCTATCTGTTTGTCTGTCTGTCTTTCTTTCTTTCTGTTTTTCTGTTTTTCTGTTTTTCTGTTTGTCTGTCTGTCTGCCTGTCTGCCTGTCTGTTTATCTGTCTGTCTGTCTACCTATCTATCTGTTTGTCTGCCTGTCTTTCTGTCTGTCTTTTTGTCTGTCTGTTTGTCCGTCCGTCAATTTTTTATTCCGGCTGTCTGTTTGTTATTTTGTCTGTCAGTCAGTCACTCTGTCAGTTTGCTTGTTTTTCTGTCTGCCAGTCTGTCATTGACCAACGTAGAGAAGGTCTGGCTTCAAAATGGCTTCAATTAAAAAGAGTATGCGGAAGCGTCGTTTGCTGATTTAATGCCCAGCCTGCGTATGCAACTACAGTTAACCCAACGAAAAAGCACCGAAAACACTTCCTGGCTTGAGCCTGCACTTTCTCTATTACCTCCCATTCCCCCTTCAATGAATTGCGGACCCCAGCGAACCACTCAAGATATATTGTATAGCAAGCCCCTTGCACCTATCGATCGCGGGGCCTTTCAACCGAAGTCCCAGGCGCAGACAAAAGTACGCCAAAGACGCTCACAACTCATTATACCCAGACTACACAGTACACTCTCGTTCCACACAGCTTAACGATCTTGAAAACTTTTTCTTGAACCGGAACACGCACTCTGTCTCCAACAGCCTGCAATCTTCCGCCCGCCGAAATATGACATCCGCATGAAAAAAATTGTTCCTTATTATTCACATTATATCTCAATAAAAAAGCCATACATATTACATATGTAACTTGAAGTGCCTCAGCATGCAAAATGACATATTACGATTACAGACAGACAGATTACAATTACAGACAGACATATTACGATTACAGACAGACAGATTACAATTACAGACAGACATATTACAATTACAGACAGACATATTACGATTACAGACAGACAGATTACAATTACGGACAGACATATTAGAATTACAGACAGACATATTAGAATTACAGACCGACATATTAGAATTACAGACAGACATATTACGATTACAGACAGACATATTACGATTACAGACAGACATATTAGAAGTACAGACAGACATATTACGATTACAGACAGACATATTACCATCACAGACAGACATATTACGATTACAGACAGACATATTAGGGGTACAGACAGACATATTACGATTACAGACAGACATATTAGGGTAACAGACAGACATGTTATGATTACAGACACTGTTACAAATCGCTTTTCCCGGAAAGGAAGGCCCCACTTCAATGTGTGCTGTTAACTTATTGAAATCGACACGCTTCCCTTTTTGCTACAATATCCTGAAGTGGGAGACAGGGACGGCGCTCCTCTCGATTCAATAATTCGCAGCAATAATTGCTGAATTTCTCCACCGCATGCCTGCATGCCTGCTCTCTACGTGTGCGGACGCATTTACATACAGTATCTAGGGCGGATCCGCAGATCCCCGCGCGTGCTCTTACTTACCTATGCCGATACCGACCACCACTCTTCCGGTCAGGAGGGCGGTCCGGGTGTTTGCTGAAGCCATCAGGAGAGAGCCCAAGGTAAATACGAAGCTGGCGCATAGTATCACCGGTTTCCGACCGAAGCGCTCGTTGAAGAGCCCGCCGATCAGGGAGAAAACGCCCGCCGCGGCAATCGTCGAACTGACCAGCGCTGCAAAAGACCGATTAAATTTGGGGGAATATGTATTCTAGAGCACACCCAACCGAAGAGGACAAAAAACAGATCGGGCGGAGAAGCACACCAGCTTGAAGTCCAAGACTTGTGCAGAAAGGCAGATGAGCAAGCCGACAGACAACCACAAATGGACAAGTGTCTAGATAAAAACGGAAAACAAGATGACACACAGTCAGACAGACAACCGGACAGACAGTAAGACAGACAACCAGATAGACAGTCAGACAAACAACCAGACAGACAGACAGACAGACAGACAGACAGACACAAAGATAGACAGATAAACAAACAGGCAGACAGGCAGATAGGCAAACAGGCAGACAGGCAGATAGGCAAACAGACAAAAAGGCAGATAGACAGATATGGAGCCGGACAGACGGACAGAAAGACGGATAAATGGAGCGACAGACAATCAGATAGACATTCATATAAACAGACACTGATTATTGTTACCGGTTTGCCAAGCGTATGTTAGTGCAAACTCATCCTTCAACAAAATCATCGCTCCCGAAACGACGCCTGCATCGTAACCGAGCAAGAATCCACCGATTGCCGATAGGAACGTCAAAAGGTAGACAAATCTGGAATTTTTATTCCGAACAAGACCGTCCACCGCTAACTGCTCTTCGTCCGAATCGGGGTCCTCCACCAGCCGGTTACCCGCCATATCGGGTGATTTCTCCCTTGACCCGGCGCTTTTCCGCTCACATCATCCTTCACCGAGCACGAGAATAAAGATCATGAAAACGAGAGAGCACGCCGTGAACCGCGGTAGAAGCTTCTCACGTAATAATACGCTTGCTCCCGTCGTAGTCGTCGTCGTCGTCGTCGTCCGGATTCACGATGAGTGTAAGTGAGTGAGAGTCAAAGTGACACTGTGCAGCTGGAAGAAACTGTTTGCAGCTTAATAAGGGAAGTATACAACACAGGACTTCTGCCTGGCCGGAGCCACAGCGTGAGGCCGGGCCCCGTGGCTCCACGCAGGCCGCCGTGGGGGTGCCCCGTGAAAGAAGCGAGAACTGCCAATCAGACATGCATAACTCGATAACATGCGTGACGTCGTCGGTTTTTCCCGTTTTCACCAGTCACCACTCCCGCGTCCGCGCAACCATCCTACGGGTTTCTTGTTGGCTGCGACCCAACAGTCAAGCGCATCTAATTGGTGTCAAGCGTGGTGTGGGCCGTACAGGCTGATTTCATTCAGACATCACCGTCAGTCACGATGCAGTACACGCACACAATCCCAGGAAAGAGCAGAGATTCAATGCAGTCGTCATGTGCACTAAGAACTGTATCAGACAGACAGACAGACAGACAGACAGACAGACAGACAGACAGACAGACAGACAGACAGACAGACAGACAGACAGACAGACAGACAGACGCTGTGAACTGTAACGAGCTAATGGACCACAGTCTCTCCGTATAAAAAAGGATCACAATAACACCGGAAATTACTGACACATCCTGCCTCCATCGTTCACATCACCGGGCAGCATTTTCAACACAGCGTTCCTAGTGGCAGTTTCGATAAGTTATTGATGATCTGCCGAGATAGTTGATCCGCCTATGAGGAAGACAAAAGGCTGTGGTCAGTAGCTTCGCAGTATATGGATGCTACTTTTCGGCGGATGGCGGCTGCCCCGGGTCGACTCAATCGAAATACCGCTCGGGGAATTATAACCACCGAGAACGGATGCGGTCTAGTAATTCCGCAAATTAACTACCACGTAGAAAATAATTGATGTGCGATCGATCAAGTTTACGATTCCCAGAAGGCTTCCACTCCATTCGAGCTCCCCCTTTCCTGTCCTTTCCTTTCGTGATTGGTCTCCCCCTCTAGGCTCTGACAATTACCTTACCTGTCGTACGGGCTCAGACACTCGGTATTTGGAGCAGAGCAGCACAACCCATACGGCAGTCTCCAAATCAATACCATGTCCCACGGACACGAACACTGGATTTGTGCTCTTTTTAGATGCGATCAAAGCCTGAAAATAATAACAACACATTTTCTTTTGATAATTGAGAAAGGCCCCTGACTTTCCGAATGCAAGCTTTCCTCTTTACAGGACAGCCTGCCTGTCTGTCTGTCTCTCAATGTATTTGCCCATCATAAATGTCTATCACTCCTGTTTGTCTGTCTTCTTCCCTGTTTCCGGCCGGCCTTCCTGTCTGCCTAATAACATCGCTCGCTCTTATTGTCGCGGTCATGGTAAACTCGAGACATCAAAACTTGGCTGGTCTGTCGTTCACCATGCTGCCCGTCTTCTGTACCGGCTACATGCTAACGTGTATCTATTGAAATTCCTACCGCCTGATGGCTGGCCTCTCTGCCTGCCTCTCTGCCTGCCTACCTGGCTCCTTGTCTGTCTGTCTGTCTGTCTGTCTGTCTGTCTGTCTGTCTGTGTCTGGTTTCTGCGAGTCGGTCCGTCCGTTTACACACCCAGAAATTGACTCCGCTGGCAGTTACCTTTCCCACAACTCTCCCGTCGTGAACCATATCTGCACAGTCCCCATGCGAAATCAACGTCTTCTACAGAAGTAAAACAACTAACCATTTTGCATTTTGCAAAGATAACCCCGCCCAGACAAAGGATCCCGCAAACTACCCGAAGATCATCCTCAAATGTATCACTCCACCCAGGCAGGTGGAAAAAGGTCTTGGCCACACCGATACACGGGACCTTCTCTTTGACGCCAACATAACAAGCCGAGCCACAACCTAAGCGATACGCTCGTTAGTAGGTGGCAAGAACAGCAGTAGCCCGAGTTCGCGCCAACGCAGAAGGAACTTACCGCGGGGGTGCAGAATCCCATTACCGTCAACCAGTAGGACCTGGAACAGAAAGGAAACCGCAATGTAACAGTTCAGTCACGGAATGGCGGAATGGAGGATCGGCAAGGGTAAGTGGCATTGATCGGTTGATTGATCGACTGATTGATTGGTTGATTGATCGACTGATTGATCGACTGATTGATCGACTGATTGATCGACTGATTGATCGACTGATTGATCGGTTGACTGATCGGTTGATTGATCGACTGATTGATCGGTTGAATGATTAGTTACTTAATTGATAGATTGATCGATCGATTACTTGATTGATTGATTGCTTTACTGATTACTTGACTGCTATTCTTACATCCGCAGACCGAAAGATGTAAGTATTTAGTACTCATACCTGAGGAAAGAGTTCCGGCGATTTTTCTCGTATCCGATCCAGCAAGCGAGAAATGAGGGGATATTCGCGCGCACCGAGAAAGCCAGGAATGTACGGTACGGTGACGTCATCAACGATGAAGTCCTTGTACACAACCTGCGAATACAATAATCAATCAATCATATGACAGCTGATCATTCACGTGAATGTGCTTGCAGACTGCAGAGACCTTAGTCACGTCATTCACAATGATAACACTGATGGTGTGAAAGATGACATCATCGAAGGATTAAACGAACATTTTTTATTCAATGAGGCAAGTGAAGCATTGATTGATGTGTTGATTGACTGAACATCATCTAATCAACACAATCAATGATTCGACCCTACGATTGATTGATGTGTTGATTGAGTGAACATCATCTAATCAACACAATCAATCATTCGACCTTTCGATTGATTGATGTTGATTGAAGCCGGTTATCCTACGGTGTTCGGAAGTACGCAGACAAACCTCGAGATCAGGTAGTCTTAAAACGACCAGCGCTGCACATGCTTTGGTTTGATCGTCCTTGTGGCAGGATAGATCCACCCCGCCAATGAAGCGGAGAATGGCCCATTCGGGTTCTTTTGAATTGAGATCTGAAGCCGCTTGACGAGTGGTCTGCCACAATCGCGTATTACAGGTGCTGATGCATTGCCGCAGCAAATTTTGCTCCCTGAAAAGAAAGAACACAATTTTCAAGATACCACTTTCGTATTTACCAGATTCGCAGATCATATTCACAAACAATCAATCAATCAATCGATCATAAAATCAATCGACCACTCATATTCACAACTAACTAATCAATCAATCGAGCAAGAACAGCGCACATCGAAAAGGACGACAAGAAGGAAATCAAGAATTAATCCAACGGTTAAGATCAACATACTGTCGCATTTCCTGAAGATCATCAGAATTTGAAGGGTCCGGCATGACCTATTTTAGCATGAGAAGTTGAGAGCAAATTAACTAAATTTAATTCAATACTAATACTGAAGTACTCGCCATATTCCAATTCCAGTTCCACAATTCCAATTATGTTCGCTCGCCGGGAAGAAAATGTTCGGCCGTGGAGTTATATGTTCCTTTGCGAGAGCAAAATATTCGCAACCGCGGAGTAAAATGCTCCATTCGCAAAGAAGAATATTCGCTACTGCGAAGTAAAATGTTCCTTCGCGGAAGATAATAATCACAACCGTCGGTGAACATGTTCCTTTGCGGAGAATAGGGAATCTGTGATCGATCGATTGATTGATCCATTGCTTGATCGATTGCTTGATCGATCCATTGCTTGATCGATTGCTTGATTGATTCATTGCTTGATCGATTGCTTGATTGATCCATTGCTTGATCGATTGCTTGATTGATTGATTGATTGATTGGATCAAACATCAACTGGGTTCAAAAACAGCTGATTCTGAATTGTTGATAGCCTGATGGTTGATGATATGATACATCGATGATAACTGTAAGGCGGATGAAGTGAATTTCTCATCTCCGCCTGCATAAATCCTTTGCAATGAAAGAATTCATCTCGATGGATCCACCGAAATTGTTCGATCTTGGCGTGCGGAGCTTTTTCGCCGGATTCAAGCAGGATCCTGGACACTTTTATCATGACGATCAATGCTCGCGTTCCGGACCGTCTTGGGCTGCATCCGTGAGCACCTTAATGTCGCACACCCTCAACGTCAATCACGGCTTTGAAAGTGATTTCTATTCTAGCAAATCATGGGAACGTTCAGGAGGATCGTTTCCATACGCCAGGAGAATTTGTGCGCCTATGTGGATGTTATTCGCGGAAAACATGGTAGAAAACTATTTTTTGCTCCGATAATTATAGATGTTTCTTTAATCCTTTTTTGGCCCTTGCAGATCGACTCATGATTGTGGCGGAATTTCATTCCAAAAATTTGACGGATATTTCGCTCAGGAGTCGCTTGAGCAGGTCAGTATTTCAGCTTTTTGTAATCCGTCAATCAACTCCAATGAGACAATCAATCGAAGGCTTTGCCATATCTGGTGAAGTCATGTTAATCGATCAATCAATCGAAGGCTTTGCCATGCCTGGTGAAGTCATGATAATCGATCAATCAATCGAAGGCTTTGCCATGCCTGGTGAAGTCATGATAATCGATCAATCAATCGAAGGCTTTGTCATGCCTGTTGAAGTCAGAATAATCGATCAATCAATCCATATCACCAGGCAGTCACTCAAATTTATTGATCAAATTTTAGTTTGCTTAGAGTATTTTGGGCCTACTGTCTACCGGTATAGTGGTTTGCTGCTTCTTCGGTGAGATCGATTTTTTGTGTTAATTTCAGTGACCAGCTGGCACTGTTTTCCTTGAGCACGGACATCATACGAGGCCTTGCGTTCCTTAACCGTCATGATCTGTTGCCTCTGTCCCTTACCCCGGAAATGATCACATACGATGAGCGGAACAACATCTTCAAGATTGCCGACTTTGCTTCCTCGAACCTAACCGGATTCGGGAGCTTCGCGCCCTTGCGGCCTGGGTATGCCGCATAGCCCGGCTCTCCTTCAGACAGGACAAAGGCATCTCTTGACATGGTTTTCTGTAGGGATGCGCGGTATTTGGCACCCGAGCTGCTGCTGCTTGGACCGACGGCGCACGGTGCGGCACTGCAGGCTGCTGTCGTTCCTTCATCGGCGGTTTGGTCGTTGGGAGTCATTCTCTGCGAAATCCTTCAGGTCGCGTGTTTGTCTGCCTAAATTTTTTTAGCCATGTCCGTGTTTTACCGCACCCGGCTGATTTGTAACTTTGATTTGTAATTCGAGGATGCCTTTTCAGATTGCGGATTTCTCAAGTCTTTCGGTCGCCCAATGGGTGAGCCTGATTCTTGGTGACGCACTGAAAAAGAAGCATCCCTCCTTTTACGAATCGACCAGAGATCCTCAAGCGACAGGAGAAAAGTCGACTCAAACATCTGTGCGTCCCTTTGAGTAGAATTTCCCTCCTCACTTCGACCCACCGAACCGCTTTGACTCCCGCCTGTACAGGTCATCGCCAGCCTTGATGAGGTACTGCGTGACTGCACCACGTACTTCCCCTCCCTCCGTCCAGGTCCTGTGACCGTTCTCACCAAATTCCACGAAACAGTCACCTTTTCCGATTCACCGGTACGTTTCCACATGGCAGTTGGGTGTACCACGTTACATCAAGTGCAATGTATGAGGCTTGCTCTTGTTGCGCCTGCGCGGCGTAATTGCGGCTGTATGTGTAGTGGTTGATGGAATAGCACTCATCGGACGCGGCCAGGGACTTGCCTATGTATTACAAACAACTAACCGTCATCATTGAAGGATGAACGGGACTAACCAAATCACAGTTCAGACAGGAGAAGACTCTAGGGGAAGATGGGAAAGCAAAAGAACTTACAAACTGATACGAACCACAGTTCAGACAGGAGATAACTCCAGGAACAGATTGGAAATAAAGAACTTGCAAACTGATACGAACCATCACTATTACTAATTTTACTGTTATTAGGACTGTTATCTGAAACTTAGCAGCAGCGACTTTATATAGTCGTACAACACGAGAAATCAAAGCATATATGCAGTACGTGCAAATAGGAAGGGAACCAGACTGACCAGTGGCGGTTCAGGCACGAAGAACCAAAAGGAACAAGAGAACATCCACACATATGAGTACAAATTAGTTAACTAGACGGAAATAGGGCGCATCTTGACCATAGGAATCGTACTGTGGACGATACTGCGCCAGTTGCGCTGAAGAGTAGCTCCACTTTCGGTGGTCAGTGCGGGCTATTTAGGGCAACGATGCCTGAGTGGAGGCAGATGTGTGTCTGTGTACGGTGCCCGTGACACTCTTGTATTGTATTCATAGGTTCGCTCACGCTTGTATGATCCTCTTTGGGACGTCTTCCCGCCGGTCACTCTTCGTTGCCGATCAGAGGTCGTGAAAACTCCAGGTAGGACACGGCTCTCATCGAAGTGCTGATTTTTCTGGGGCACTTATCGAACAAACGAGTGTCTTATTTTTGTAGAGGTCTTGAAGGTGCCCCTGGCAAGCCGCGGCATTGATGAGCTGTACCGACTGTGGACCTTGGCAGGCGGAGACGTGTTGGGCGAGTTGCGGGCGCAGGGTTTTGCTGCGGAAGAACCCGCCATACTCTCCTTGCCTCAGTGAGTTCTGGCCATTTTAATTCGTTGTCGCGTGGTTTGAATTGCTGCTCTTCTTATTTCATAGGCTGTCGACAGGAGAGCAAACCACTTTCGCAAAAGGTCACCGCACGTCGGCGGACCCATCAGGCACACTCGTGGTGCTAAACATGAAGCCGCTGCTTGAGGTGCGAGTGAGCCGCTGGGTGCGCCGCCTGGGTGCGCTGCCTGGGTGCGCTGCCTGGGTGCGTCGTCTGGGTGCGCCATCTGAGTGCGCCGCCTGGGTGTGTCGCCTGGGTGCGCCGCCTGGGTACGCCGCCTGGGTGCGCCGCCTGGGTGCGCCGCCTGGGTGCGTCGCCTTGGTGCGTCGCCTTGGTGCGTCGCCTTGGTGCGCCACCTGGGTGCGTCGCCTGGGTGCGTCGCCTGGGTGCGCCGTCTGGGTACGCCGCCTGGGTGCGGTGCCTGGGTGCGCCGCCTGGGTGCGCCCAAGGAGTTTTGCATTGTGCGTCTGAAACTTTCTGCTTGGTTTGTAGAGACTCGATGATGTGGCCAAAGAAGTTTACTTTCCGCTGCTTTTGCGAAGGTAAGTTAATAGGTTTCCGTTCCGCGTGTTTGTCTGCCTGTCTCGTCGACGTGTGTGCACCGTAGTGAGACAGACTTGATGTGCGCCATCCACAACTTCCCGCTCTCCGTAGTGATGACGCAATACGTTACCTCACGGATTATGATGAGATGAGAGATCTGCCTCTGGTTATTCGAGAAAACAATTTGAAGTATCAGGTGAGAGAAACCAGAAGGAGCCATCCGCATTTGGGGCGTCGTTATTACTACAGTAATTTGGTGTGTGGTGATTGCTTGTGTTCTTTCAGTTGCATCGTCAAATTCTATTCCACCGGCTCTTCTGCGGCTACCCTTTTACTCAGGCGATGATAAAAAAGGAGGCTGCCATGGATGTTCCGCCGCTTTACAGAGCTCGAACTTGGGCAGCCTTACTGGGCATCAAGGTACGTACGCTGATACACTGAAGGTTAAAAATACAGTCACAGGTTGACAGACAGACAGACAGACAGCAGTCAGGCAGGCAGGGAGACAGACAGACCGATACAGACAGACAGACAGCAGGCAGGCAGTCAGTCAGGCAGGCAGGCAGGCAGGCAGGCAGGGAGACAGACAGACAGACAGACAGACAGACAGACAGACAGACAAACCGGCCTTCGTCTTCATTTCGGTACGCCGTTTTATTGGGTTATTTAACAGGGTGATATTGTGAATGATTATGAGTCCATCGACAAAGATTCCCCTTGCAGTTCTGATCGACAGGTATGTCCTCATAACATTACTTACTTGGATCAAACGTAAATGTAGCGTTTTTATGTTGCCCGCAGATTGAAGTGGATATTCCGAGGTGCCATCAGTATAATTCTCTGATGAGCTCCATGGAGGCGCACGTGAAACTGAAGAGGATATTAAAGGCCTGGATAGCCGATCACCCTCAATTTGTTTACTGGCAGGGACTGGACTCGTTGTCTGCACCTTTTGTGTACCTGAACTTTAGCGATGAACGTAAGCTTGAAAGAAGCTTGCCCGTTTACATGTCTGTCTGACCTTTTTTCCCTGTCCTCCATGTCTGTCTGGCCTTTTTCTCTTGTCTTCCATGTCTGTCTGACCTTTTTTCCCTGTCTTCCATACTTATACGTCAATTATTAACTGATTTCCTTAATGGCTGCCCGTTTACGGCTGTTTTTGTTGTGGGGTCTCAAACTTCTCGGATTCTTTCTCTTCAGCATTGGCTTACGCTTGCCTTTCGGCATTTGTCACAAAATATGTCCACAGTTTTTTCCTCAAAGACAACACTCCGGTCATCCAAGGTAAGTCTTCCACGCCCTGCTCTTTCTTTCATGATCAGCGATCGCTGGTCGCCGCCATGAAGAAGAGTACGAGGTAAAACTAAGTTGACACAGTGAGGGAAGCAGGGGGCGCCACTTTCACGTACGAACAAAAAACATGATGCGATGTGTGTGCAGACGAGCAAGTGGCGCCCCCTACGTTTTCAAAATTTGAAATGTCAACTCTATTGGCCAATGGTGAAACAAGAGGGAAAATAAAAAGTGCGTCAACTTAAAAGTTTTACCTCGTACTGAATTATTCGCGAATTTTTAGAGTACTTGGCGGTCTTCTCTCACCTTTTGGCATTCCACGATCCGATATTGGCGACTCATTTGAGCGGTATCGGATTCCTCCCTGAAGTAAGCAGCACAGAGCGTCATTAGTCGCGAAATTACTGTTACGGAAAATTCTCTTTTCTGTTTTGGCTCCAGCTTTATTCCATTCCATGGTTTCTCACAATGTTCACTCGTAAGCTCACAACAAACACCCACGTGAAGTTCTGTTGATTCGTTCATCAACTGTTTTATCTTATTGCCAGACGTTTTCCCTCTGCACAAGATATTCCACCTCTGGGATCAACTTCTTCTGGGCGACGAATCGTTTCCCTTGTTCATTGGCCTCTCCTTGCTCACGCAGTTGAGATCGCAGCTTTTGAGCTGTGGTTTCAATGAATGCATCTTGCTATTTTCCGACTTTCCCGGTATGCCATCGTGATTCGAAATGTGTTCTAACCCGGAAGACAGGCTGACAGACAGACAGACAGACAGACAGACATCCAGACATCCAGACATCCAGACAGACATCCAGACAGACAGATAGATAGACAGACAGACAGACAGACAGACAGACACAGATAGACAGACAGACAGACAGGCAGGCAGGCAGGCAGACAGACAGGCACACTCCGTGTTCTGACAGATATCTCATCTCACAGATTTGGATATTCAACAGTGCCTAAATCGAGCCAAAGACATGTTTAATGTCACTCCAAAGTGTGCAACTTACCGCAACCATGCCAGGAATGTTAGTGTGTCAAAAAAAGATTCCGACTCAGACGTTTCACCGGATGGTGATACCTCAGCTTCGCCGGAGGGTGCCCATGTACTGGACCTGGAAACGTTGAAAACGGAAACTTGCCCGCGAATTACTTGGGAAGAGATCCAGTGGCTGAACAACTTTAGCCGCCAAAACGGCTCCAAGAGAAGAAATGGTCGTCCATTGCTCGTGGACGTCCGCACTGCAGACGAGTAAGTGTCCTAAGCTTCTGGTTTGCTTGCCTTGAAGCAGTCTACTTGCGTGTCTATGCAGTCACTCGGAAGTTGTCTTTTCGTTTGCACTAAACAAGGATTTTTGTAGATTTCTCCGTGGAACCCTCGCTCACAGTATTAACATTCCTTTCCTGACGGCATTTAACGCTGACGGCGAGCTTTTATCCACGTTCGAAAGCCGAACCCTGGAGGAAGGCCGCGGAAAGTTGATCGTCGTATTTGACGGAAAATGCACAATGGCGCCTAAGGCAAGTTCGACAGACAGGCAGACACACACACACACACACACACAGACAGACAGACACACAGACACACACACACACAGACAGACACACACACAGACAGACACACAAACAGACAGACACACAGACAGACACACACACAGACACACACACAGGCAGACAGACAGGCAGACAGACCGGCCGACAGACAGGCAGGCAGACCGGCCGACAGACAGACAGACAGACAGACAGACAGACAGACAGACAGACAGCCAGACAGACAGACAGGCAGCACTTACAGCACTTACAGCACTTACTTTCGATATATGAAGTAAATGATAATATTTTTTTCCCACGTCTCATCGATCATATTAATCCATGAACTACATACCGGCCCTTTTCTCCTTGAATAGTTTGCATCAGAGCTGGTGCGATTGGGCTTCCCGCACGTCACCATTCTACATCACGGGATCGACCACCTCAAGACGTCCGGTTTTGTGTCTGTCCCGTCCAGCAGCACATGATGTAACTGCAACTTCTTTATTCTATTAACTTATTTGTTTGTATGTTCCCGCTAGTTTTTCGAATGACAGAACAGGAATTCGTCTTGCGATTTGCTGGAGTGTTTTTACTTGCTGATCACAATCTGTTTGCCTTTTTTATGCTATGGTAGTGATGTATAACGAATGAAAATTTGGTATCAAAGCCGGAGCTGGAGCTGAAGTCGCACGAACTAGGAAGGGAGCACGAGTACCCGTGTCCGGAGCCGTTGGGATGTCCGTGGTCGAAACGGTTAGGCGAACGGACTCCGCCGGTTTCGTTTCGTCCGTGACCCTCCGGTCGGCTTCCGTTAAGGTATCCTTGACCGTGACCGTGCGGGCGGCTTCCGTTGGCACCACCCTGTCCGTGATGCGGACGACCGTTTTCGGTCTCGTTAAGTGCATTTCCGGTTCCCTTCGAACCGTTTCCGCGACGGACGGACGGACGGACCGCCATCGTGTCCGTGGCAGTGACCGTGAGGACGACCGTTTCCCGTTCCATTATGACCGTCCTTCGAATCGTTTCCTTCGTGACCGTGATTGGGTCGACCGTTTCCCGTTCCGTTGTGACCGGCGCTGGAACCGTGGCCCTGACCGTGATGATGATGTCCGTCACTCGTGTTCCCAACAGTCTTCGTGGTCTCTAACGTGACTCTGGAAACGGTGGAGTTCCCTTTCACAGCGGAAGCCTCCGTCAGAGCCTCCGTCAGAGCCTCCGTGGTGGCATCGGCGGACCCGTTTCCGGCTGACTCCGTGACGGCGATGACCGTCTCCTTTGGGGTATTCTGAGCGAAGCTCGAAGCGATGAGCAGGAGCACCACTCCTAGCACGAGTGGGAACTTCACGACTGGGAAGGTACTTCAATGGGTGAAAGTTTAGAAGTAGGAACTGAACGAAAAGACAGTGCGGCAATCGCTTCGCGTCGGCTTCTGTTGTGCTGGTGCCGTGGATAGACTTGAGTGATCAGAACCCGAACCGAATGGTCCGTAATAATTCAAATCAAACAGACATGGACAAACAGACATGGACAAACAGACACGCGGTACGAGTCATAAGTAACAACCTCCTCCGCAAGTGGGAAGGGGATGACTGATGAATCGTTTTTATACACCTGTACCTTTCCTCAGACCGCGACAAGCTATAGCAGCGATAATTCATCCCCATTCTTCCTCGCCGAGTTCACCCTTATTCAAATGGACATTTCATCTAAGGGACATTTAAAACAAAGCGACAACCTGTCGCATTTTGAACTTGGTTTATTGATCACTCTGATGGGTTGTCCAGCGTACTTGATCGGTGATGCGCTTTTGGATTACCGTATATCAACGAGCGAAATGAGCTGCCGTGGCTGTAATGGGTTTAGCATATTTTGGGGTTTCGATAAGATGAAAAGTCGCCCAGCAGAAATGTGGCGGGACGATTTGTCGTAGTGGTAATATACAAATTTAACGGTGCAAACGGTCCGGAGTATGATTTGTGATGAAAAGTCGCCCAGCAGAAATGTCGTGGGACGATTTGTCATAGTGGTAGGGGACGATTTGTCGCAGTGGTAGGGGACGATTTGTCGCAGTGGTAAGGTGCGATTTGTCTGAGTGCACTTGGTCCGCGCACATATCAGAGGATGAGCTAAGGTGCCATGAGCTGTCCCCGGGATGAGATGTCGCCGTGCCCGTTGCATTCCTTCGTTATTCATAAATTTGACAAATGCGAGCACCACGCCTTGTAGAAAACGGAAGTTTCCCCCGCAACCGTTTTAAAAAACTCCGCCACTTGGCTGACCAATGCCATCGCCTCTCGATCGCGATCCTTGTCCACCAGCCATTTGACTACCAAAAAGCACGGCTGGTAGGAGTAATCCCCGATGTGCTGCCTGAAACGTGAACATGTTTTTTTCTTGCTCTAGAGCAGACTTTTGCGTTCGCTACCGTACGTTCAGTTTTCAAACCTGGTAGCGAACCTTCCCAAACCAACCGGTACGTACCTTCTCGACACGATCGTTTTCAGGAGACTTTCCATGCTGGCATCCAGACCGTTTTCTGTGGTACTCGCACCCAGCATAGCCACGGCCTCCTTGTGAGCAAGGGCCAGGGTGAAATTGGTCGGATATAGAAGGGTCGTCCCTTGGTCTATAGCAGTGGTCAATTCTATGTATTGTTTCGGATCCTTCGGCTGTCGACCTGCTGTTGTTTGCTGAATTTGCAAAATGATTGCAAGCAGTCGGTCCAAGGCCGCGTTCGCAGCAAGAGCCTGGGACGCATTTTCGCTGCCGCACTTTCGACAGGATTCCCCCGCTTTATCGTCAAGTGGGATCGGAAAGTGGCAGTCCTTATTTGAGCAAAGCATGGCATTTCGCTCTGCTTGCTGAAAAAAATGATGTTGTTTAAGAACCTCAGGCAGACGGTCAGGTAGAGACAGAAAATAACCTATTGGCTGGCAGAGAGACAAATAGACAGACAGACAAACAGACAAACAGACACACAGACAGACAGACAGACAGACAGACAACAGACAACAGACACACAGACAGACAGACAGACAGACAGACAGACAGACAGACAGACAGACAGACATAAAATGCGTATATCATACCACTTTTGGGTCCGTACATGCCGGACATCCGCAGTTGAAAAAGTAATTTTCTGCCAAATATAACTGCCTTTTTTCTCGCACATCAAACGGTGACATATAAGCAATCCGGACGTCCTCTTTCTGTTCGATCGGCTTGATCGCTTTAATCAGCACCGTTTTCCCGATACTGCACTGCAAGGCATTCGGCTGGCATGAGTGGTCCAAAACTGACGGTTGCAGGTAGATCCCTCGCCCGACCACTACGACGGCTGGATGTTTCAGGTCGTAGATGGAAAAGTTATTGATTAGAAATCTGCCGTACAGTCGTAGGAAGGATAAAAAGTCCGGGCAGATTTTATGGTCAGTATCGGACTGATCGAGGAAGGTCTTAATTTTGTTGTAAGACGTCAGGAGGCGTGGCCGCTGCCGCAGCAGCTCCGACTCGTGGGACATGAGGTCGTTGAAGGTTCGTGTGCCTTTCTGATTGCACGCCCCGATGGTGTCCCCGAATTCATGACGCTGAAACAGATCATTCCGGAAAGACGTCAGTCTGTTTCGAAAATCTATCTGCTTTTTTTAGCATGTTTTTTTGGCTTGTTTTGGCTTGTTTTGGCGTGGTCACGCAACACGATCACCGTTTGTACCGGACACAGTTGGCACATGTGGCAAATACCTTCAGCTGACCGAGTAAGGCCAGTTACCTCGGTAGGTGTGTGTTACCGAGGTGAATGATCTGACTAAATTCTAGTTACGAGGGGAGGGGGGAGGACCTCGATGGGGATCTTGTGAAAGGCTGCCTAAGTTCTTAGACTTTCTAAAACCGGACCAGCTGAGTCTTCGCTGTAAACGATGGTGGATGAAACAAGTTGCAGCGTCACAGCACTAACGTATTATTGCTCATGACCAGGACCAGGCCGAACCTTGCAAAGTTTTCCGGCCTGTCAGATTGATTTTATCTCAATTACACACACGGAGTACTTGCATTGTAACAGCGACACTCGTACTGACTTTCCTTTCCTGACTTGCCATTTTGGTTCCGGTGAGTCTGGTCACACTTTTCCGCTCTTCCTGAGGCTAAAAACTTGCCACGGGGTCGTTGCTTTTGATACGCTTTAAAAAAGGGGGCCTTCATTCACCATCATGAAGTTCCTTCTCCTTTGCACTTTCATCGCGGCATCGTCCGTCTTTGCAAGTTCGGCGGATCCTTCACCCTCGCCGAAGGCCGATAAGGCCGTCACCGAGCGATTGTTCAAAGGTATTGCGAAACTGGATGGAGCGGGAGATCGTCCGGACTTGCAGCTGCAGGGCGAGCAGTACTGGCAGGATGAGAGCGGAGACACTCGCGGTTTCGCCTACTACGGATACAAATACGGCAAGGCTGGCCGATTCGAGGTACATGGCAATTCAATTCGATTCGAGGCAAACAAAATCGTTTCCTCGTCCAGCAAATGTTTAATTTTTTCAAATATTTTAAAAATTTTCTAATTTTTTATTGTGTCACAGGAGCCAGTTGCCAACGCTGATTTTGGGTACCTAACGAACGCAGATCGTCCGAAGCTCGGAGCAGCTTGTCCTCAGTCTTCCATACGGATTCCCGGTCTGACGTTTTTCAGCCGGAATCTCACCATGAACGAAGACTGCCTGTTCCTGGACGTCTACGTGCCACCCGTGAAAAAGGATCAGGAGAAGGCGTGGCCAGTACTTTTTTTCATCTACGGCGGAGGATTCAAAGGCAAAACTTGCACTTTAATTCAATTTACGCTTTTAATTTATTTGACTTTGTTTAATTTCATTAATTAAATTTTTTTTAAGCCAAACACAAGGAAAGGTATGGGAAGTTTTTTTTATTGCAGTCGGAGACAAAGACCTGTACAATGCCTCGATCCTGGCGCGAGCGGTGGACGCTGTTGTTGTGGTGGCCAATTACCGAGTTTCTGCGTTCGGTAAGCAGCGAATCTTTAACCGCTGCCTGTCTGCCTTTGGTTGTCTGTCTACCTTTGATTGTCTGTCTGTCTGTCTGCCTTTAGCTGTCTGTCTGCCTTTGGTTGTCTATCTACCTTTGGTTGTCTATCTACCTTTGGATGTCTGTCTGTCTGCCTTTGGCTGCCTGTCTGTCTGCCTTTGGTTGTCTGTCTACCTTTGGTTGTCTGTCTGTATGCCTTTGGCTGCCTGTCTGCCTTTGGCTGCCTGTCTGCCTTTGGCTGCCTGTTTGTCTGCCTTTGGTTGTCTGTTTGCCTTTGGCTGCCTGTGTGCCTTTGGGAAAAAGTTTCTTTTCACCGTAATAGGCTTCCTCAGCACCGGAGACGAGGCAGCCCGCGGTAATTGGGCGATTGCCGACTTGAAATTGGCACTCAACTGGACATTGAACAACATTGCCGCTTTCAACGGCGATCCAGCCAAGATAACGCTTTTCGGTGAAAGTGCCGGCGGTGCGCTGACTTCAGCCCTCATGTTAGACGACAAAGTTCGAGGTGAAGAAGGAGGCGTGGTTTGGTACTAACCGAGACCGTTTTAATTAATCCCCCATTGCTTTTCTCAGCGCAAGTCTTTGCCGCGGTTGCGATGAGCGGGACAATGGTCAATTCGTGGGCGGTTCGACAAGATCCCAAAAAAGGCACCAATTTATTGGGTCAGGCGCTCGGATGTCCCATTGATACGTCAGCAGGGGTGATTGCTTGTCTGAAAAACCGGACGGTTGAGCAGATTTTGAACGCTTCGCACCATGTCTTGGAGAAAGCCGGGGTATGTCCACCGATAAACGCCTCAATTAGAAAGCGAAATCTTTATAATGTTAGCTTATATTCTCAATCCTAAATGGGTGGGTCTCTCCGTTTGCCGCCCAGTTATCGGTCGCTCTAACCCACTCGCAATCCGTTCATCAAGCTGTCAGTTCGTTCCTTAGGTCCGCTTCATTAGACCGTCGGTCTGACCGGTCCACGTCGTTGGACCGTCGGTCCGTTCTACTCAGCCATTAGCCAAGGTTCTGCCAGTCTGCTTTGTGCATCTTTATATGTTGAGCTTTACATGTGTCGTCGGTCTGGCTGTCGGTCAAACCGCTGATCCATCCGTCTAATCTACAGTATTTCACCTTTACATCCACCGTCCGAATGCTTTTCTTCCCTGTTTGTGTGTTCACATCCGGTTGTTTGTCACTGCATTCGGCCGTCCGTTGGTCCGTCCGGTCGTCTGCCGCGCCTTCCGGTCATCTATCACTTTTTCCAACGCTCAGCCAAAATGTCGTACTCTCAATGTTAGTCCGTCATCAATCGAGATGTCCGTCCGTTTATCAGATTCTTTTCCGCTTACTGCCACCGGTCCAACATTTCCCCAGCTCCGACCGATCGCCCGTTTCTCCGTCCTAGTCTCTCCATTTGACTATCCGTCTGTCCCTTCGGCCATCCGTCTCTTTCCTCCCGGGCAGAGAGGTACCGAGGTCTGTCGGTTCATCAGATTCTTCTCCGTGTATCACCGCCGATTCGACATTCACCAGCTTCGACCGGTTGTCCGTCTCGCTACCTTGGGGTGTCGGTCTCTCCGTCTGATCATTCATCTATCCGTTCGGTTATCTATTTCTTTCCTCCCGGGCAGAGAGGTACCGAAGTTTGTCAGATTCTTCTTCGTGTATCACCGCCGATTCGACATTCACCAGCTTCGACCGGTTGTCCGTCTCGCTGTCCTAAACTGTCGCTCTCTCCGTCTGATTATCCGTCTATTCGTTCAGCTGTCCGTCTCTTTCCTCCCGGATAGAGGGCTACCGCGGTCCGAGAGTTTTATGCGCGGTCAGGCGAATGGAGAGATCAATTCCTTGCCCCACAATCTAGGCAATTATTCCGTTATGCTACGTTCATAGTCCGTGTTATTTGCCAGAAGAACACTTCAATTGTGACATAGGTGTTCACTATCCACGTGCTTATAACAATTGCCGTATGACATTTTGCAAGAGGAACTATGAACACTCACCCAACATTTCGCATAAAATTGCCAGGCGAGTGTTATTTTCGGGGCGTGGTCTCGCAAGAATCATCTGGCATGCCAGAGCTGGCCAGCCAATCATAAACTGTTGATGGTTTGGAGGTTTCCTTGAAATTCCTATTTCAAAGTTGTTCTCCAGTTTGATCTTGTTGATAGTGTTTTTCAAATAATAATATATTATCCTGTTATATTTAGTTGTCACAGTGCTGCAACTAGGACAAGTTGCTAGTACAGTACTAGCAGCTTGTTTTTTTCCTCAGCAAATGGTTATTGAAAACCATGACTCAAAATTTTAAAAAGAAATTACAGTGAAAAATGGAATGGCTGCGGTGATTTCCTTGGGCGGGGCTATGAATTGTCAAGCTACGTCATCGCTCTGACCGGCAACTATGAAGATGTGTGTCAGACAGCTTTTCTCGCACTGACGTCACGTCCTCGCATCTCGAAATGTTTGGCGAGCGGTATCGCAAAACTTTCGTCTGACAATGACTGTTCACAAATGTCCTGGCAGCTCGCAACTGACACGGACTATGAACGTAGCATTAGTTAACTTCCTATGAATCCAGTGCAATGTTCGCTGTTTTTGATTTTTGTTCCCCAACCATCAGCAATACCTTTGCCGGATTGACTGTTTCATGGGTTTCAGATGGTAATGCACTACGCGCCCGTGATCGACGGTCATCACATCTCCAAAGCACCTGCACAGATCATCCGTGACCGCGGCACTTCACCCAGCACGGGCCGTGTCGGCACCTTCATTTCCGGATATCTGCGCGAGGATTCGGCCTTCTTTCTATTGCGTACAGTACCATCTCCCTCTTTTACTATCCGAGTTCCACAATTCCGTCTCACCGTCTGTTCATGTTGTCAGTGACGCCACATCTGTTGAACGCCACCTTCAACATCACCATCGTCAACCAACTCCTGTCGGGCTACCTAATTGCCAATGGCGCCGCTGCTTGCCCGCAAGCCTTGCCGGGGAATCTGCAACTCATCCACGAGTTCTACGGGATCACCGAGGCCACGTCACCGGAGGACCTGCGTCAACTCTACTACAAAGTCTGTAAACATGCCCGAACCGTCTAGGGACGGTTCTATAGACCGTTTAGCACTGTCACGTGACTTTCCCGAACCGTCTAGCACTGCCATGTGACTTTCCCCGAACCGTCTAGCATTGTCACGTGACTTTCCCCGAACCGTCTAGCACTGTCACGTGACTTTCCCCGAACCGTCTAGCACTGTCACGTGACTTTCTTCCCGAACTGTCTAGCACTGTCACGTGACTTTCCCCGAACCGTCTAGCACTGTCACGTGACTTTTCCCGAACCGTCTAGCACTGTCACGTGACTTTCCGTTAATCGAGTGGCGAAGACACAATGATCAGGGTTTTTTTCAGATCTCAACTCACGCCATGTTCGGGGTCGGTTCCATCGGCGAATCCAAACTGTACTCGGCCCATCCCGGCAGCACTGACCAGCTGTACCTCATTTCCGTCGACTCGAACTACCGAGATCTGGGTGAGATCTGGAAGAGTTTTATGCGCGTTCGAACTTTTTTCCTTAATCCGATTGTTCCCAGGCGCGTTTCACTTCCTGGAGATCATGCATCTATTCCGGGGAAAGTTTGACGTGCTGCTGAAGGAGAAGATGAACGATGCCTTCACCCAGGCCATGCACCAGTTCTTCCGTCAAGTCGTTTACGACGGGTAATATTCGTCCCGAGGGTGGATCAAATATTTCGTTACGAAATATGAAATATTTCGTTATTGAAACGGTTAAAATAAACCTCAAAACAAGCGTTTTAATACGCATAAAATCTATTCAATTAATTCAATTAACAAGTGAAATAACACGTGTTCAACATTTATTCTTCAGAATGGTTAAATATTATGTGCTTTCTTCTTCAGCCGGGCGGATGGTCCCTCTTTTGGCAACGATGGAAACTACCTGGAACTGAACGAGCAAGCGAAATGGGTTCCGAAGAAGCAAGATTTCGCACCGCTCCTTGCCTTTTGGCGTGGACTGGCTGAAAAACCTTGCCCCACGGCGTAGACCTTGCTGTAAGGCGTAGACCTTGTCCCACGGCGTAGACCTTGCCCCACGGCGTAGACCTTGCCCAAAGACTTAGACCTTGTCCCACGGCGTAGACCTTGCTGTAAGGCGTAGACCTTGCTGTAAGGCGTAGACCTTGCCTTAAGACTTAGTTCTTCCGTGTTTTAAGGAACTTGATTTTCCTTATGTGCAAAGTGAAAATCAAGAAGTTTGCATCAAGACAGTGAAATTATAGGGAATAACGGAGTCATAGCACCTTCCTCAGGCATGAGGCCAGGTAGCTTGTCTGGGTGCTTTGCCTTGCCGAACTACCACTCCGGAGCGTCTATGGCATGCGAAACCAACTAAGCTAAACTAAGAAAAATGGTCTTGCCTGATTCGAAATTGTAAATTTTTTGTTACCTTCAGTTTAGCGATAATTTTCAGCACAATCAACAATCGATCCATGTCGTCCTCGTCCAGCAGGAACGGCTTACTCGCCCCTTCCGACACGGTCCCTTTCAGCAGCTTGCATTCGTCACGATGCCTCGGTTTCCAGTCTGCCTTCTGGGGAAGACAAAAGCACCTGATCGAGTCGGTCACTTCTTACCGCGAATAAGGGTCTATTCCTGTAGTGATCGTTTGATCGCTTAGAGGAAGCCGGAGGACTGTTTAATTACATTTACAGACACGCACAGACAACATGGACAGTTTAATAAGACATTTACAGACAACATGCCTGCCTGCGGGATGGAAACCTAGATGACGTCTTGGAAGGCGAAAACAAAAGAAGATCGCCTTACCTGGCAGGTCTCGGAACAGTAACCCGCAAGCCGACAGCCGCCGCATCGACGCACGTCCCCTCGGCCGTCGTCGGGTCGTCCGAGGCAGCCGTAACAGTGGGTCTTCACTTTCCCGGCCATTATGCAAAACATCCAGGGTTCACTCTGGAAGACTTGATCGCCCACGTCATAGGCCAGCTGCTTCGATCCTCCTCGGGATACAGACATTCGTGTTTTGTTTACAGTGTTTTGTTTTTCTTAGGAAGAAAAGGGATGAAAGGTGTTTTTGAGTTCTGTTCCGGCAAAGGAAAACAGACAAAAACGGAAGAACTCACTTGTGGGCAGACAACACATTTTACACGGCGCCTGATTTATATTCAACCGCGTTGAGTGAGACTCGCACATGGCTGCTAAAAATAACAGCACTCGACAGGCCCTCAGCCGGATGATGGTCCTCAGCCGGATGATGGTCCGCTGTGATGAATGGGTGAAGATCTATTTCGGTCTATTTTCTGTGTGTGATTCCTAGTCGATCTTCGACTTATTCATTTTTTGATGTTGACATTAGCCCGCGAGTTACATATTAATCGCATAAGAACACTCGTAAGGTGACCTCTACGCTTCCGATAATAAAGGAGACCGAGGAGTGTGTATGGCTGAATGAAAATGAGAATCTGCTGAAAAATAAATAACGACTAACTGTAATTATGATTCAGAAGAATTCTCTCGAATTTTCATTTCAGCAGAAAAAAGTTGTGTTAGCCTATTTTTCATATTTTGTTTCAAGATAAAAAGTATCGACGTGGCTATTTTACCATCCCACCTTTTGGGGCCCAATAGAACCGCGGTTATTTAACCCCTCCACCCTTCCCTGTACATAACCAAGGGACCTATTCGCGCCTCTGCTATATTACCCGTCCCATGTTGTCCGTCTGTCCGTCAGTCCGTCTGTTGCCCATCCGCTCGTCTTCCGTCTGTCCGTTATTTGTCCGTCCGTTGTCGAACAGACAGACGGACGGACAGACGGGTGGACAGACGGACGGACCGACAAACGGGTGGACAGACGGACGGACGGACAGACGGGTGGACAGACGGACGGACGGACAGACAACGGACGGACAACGGACGGGCAGACGGACGGACAGACAACGGACGGACAGACGGATGGACAAAGGGACGGACAAATGGACAGACAACGGACGGGCAGACGGACGGGTGGACAATGGAGAGACGGATGGACGGACAGACGGACGGACAGACTGATGGACAGACGGACGGACAGACAACGGACGGATAGACGGGCGGAACAGACAGCATGGGCGGGGTAAAATAGCTAGGGTTCTACCCCACCACTACAGGAGACGGGTAAAATAGCTGTAGTCTAAAAATATATGTTTTTGAGTCGACAAGAAAATCGAGAAATATCGCGTCCATCCTCGGGGTCATAACCCGGAAATAAGGGTGCAGCGCCTATGGGCTTAATATCTACATTATTATTGTTGTCGGTAAGTGAAATGCCGATACGCATATCTCCAATTTACATTATATATCTGATGCGAATCATCGTTATCACACACTCGCAGGCTGCCTTCGCACCCGCAGGAGATGATCCCATTTAAAATGACCTTGCCGAAGCGGGATTGCGAAAGGTCTTTGGTGCTGCCCTTCGGCCACCAGACCAGTTCCCGGTCACTGTTGATGTGGACTGACTCTAAATGAACACGCAGGATGAAACAGACGCATGTTAGTACGATGCATGGGCAACAATTGTACATGCAGATCCGTTTCACAAGAGAACCATTGTGAAAAGAGAGAACCAAGAGACTTAGACACACAGAGCCAGTGGAACCAAGAGACTTAGACACCCAGAGCCAGTGGAACCAAGTTAAAAAGTCTCGGTGAAACAATTCGGAATAATGAACACGAAATTCTCGTGCCAATATCCTTAAGGACCCAATATCATGTCACAACAGACAGACTCTTTAACTTTTCTTCCAGCGTAAATGCGTGCAACACGTCGCTCGCATAACGATGCACCGCAACCCAGTTTACGAAACCGCAAAGTATCGTCAATACCAGGAGAAACGCGTGGTGCGGCAGTTCGACCCCCTGGATGGGGAAGTGCGGTACCAAAAGGCCGCTGTACCACACCGCCACCGCCTGGTTGACAAAGGCCGTCACACTCAGGAACGCCGCGATACAGACCAACACCAGCTGTAGTGTCCGTTGCGACGACGGATGGCTGTACTGTGGCATTTGATAAGCCATGATGAGGATGCTCAGGACACCTGCTGTCAGGGTGGCCAACATGGCTATGAGGAGTGCGGCGAAGGCCAAGTCGGAGACATTGTGGACGTAATCGACAAATCGAACAACGAATCGATCTATAAAGCAAACCATGTGCCGTAAACGGTTTGGCTGTCTGTCTATCTGTCTGTCTGTCTGTCTGTCTGTCTGTCTGTCTGTCTGTCTGTCTGTCTGTCTGTCTGTCTGTCTGTCTG